>JABUQX010044193.1:0-58049 GCA_015478945.1 Trachelipus rathkii | reverse complement strand
TCCATCTTCCTTACCCCAACAAAATTCACATTTTTCTTCAACTACAGGACCATAGACATTCTCTTGCTTACTCGATATCTTTCATGCTTCTTAACAGTTCTCATCCATCACCAACCTCTCACCATGCACAAAATCAACAACAACACACATTTCTCTTCTGCTATTCCTCTAACAATCTCGACCGAATTCCCTTCACAACCCTTTCTTCCCTTACATCTACAGGGACAACCTATCACCTCAAAAAGTTACAATCCCAAACAGAATAAAACCAATACAGCATTGCTCCTCATTCCAGCACAACAAACTATTCCACTTCCCCTACGCGTTCCTATATTCTACCTTTAACAAAAACTCTTCAAATAGCCGACAAAATCACCACCCAAATCCCCTTGTTTACATTTGTGACTCCTCCTTCTCTATATCTCAAGGTTATTGTCAATCTCTCTACCACAGAGCATCACTAAAGAATTCTGAGCCCCACGTATCAATCCAGTCACAAAAACTCATCTCCATCACCTGTAATACCATTTCACACATCCATACTTCACTTTTATCCATATTGTCGCAATCTACATGACCTCTATCGACTTTCCCCTGGACACAAATCTCATTCACATCTATCACCTTACTCTTATCTACCTCCAACTTCGATTCCAAAACATACTCCCAATCATAACTCTTTTTCTCAATTACCCAATTATAATGTACGCCACTTAAACACTGTAAATGAAGCTCGCCCACTTTTGCACCACTTACACCCTCACTCCTATACAAAACCGGTCTCTTCCCACCATAATGCACACATACAACTATCTTAAACAACTTACTCACAACAATCAATACCTCTTGCACCGGAAGCACACCTACATACATTAGCCTTTAACTCCTTCAAAATATTTCACCTTCCTAATCCCTATCTGCTCAGGTTTCTTACACACCTCAGTCATAACTTCCCTTCGCAATTCTTCCATACTCTCAGGCACTCTCGAAACCAACCTATCGCTAGCTAATCCTTTAAACCATACCACACACTTTCGAACATAGAATTACCCACCTGACTTTCTTTTCCCTTCATCAAATCCCTTGGTTTAGAATGATTCCGGCTCTATTACTACCTTTTCATTCATACTCTCACTCCCAGGCATTCTCGACATCAAATAAGCAATCTCATTCCTTTCACCGGCACATACTCAACCAATTCAAAATCACTCAAATCTTCCAAAGTTCTTGCAAGCCGACTCATGCAGCTAACAATCTCATTTCTCTAGCAATAAACCAAGGGTTGGTTTGATCCGTTCCCACAACAAAACTACCCATACAAAAACGAGCGAAGGACTTCAAACAAAACCTCCAAAGCAGCCAATCTCTTCAATCGTGATACTTCGCTCTTGTCATTTACTAAACGCTTTCGACACAACATACGCAAACACTCGTTTTCTTTTCTATCATCAATCACCTGTTCTTGACATTAAACCAACCTCCCAACAAACCCACTTGATCCGTTATACACGGCCAAATGGTTTCGCATTTTCTCACTATAAATCCGGATAAGCAGCTCTACCATCCTTTTGCGACTTCAGCTTTCAACTTTTCAAACGCTTCATTCATTTTTTCATTCATTCCACTTCACAATTGTACTCTTCTTTTCCCAGTCCATTCATGTCAAGGTTTATCACTCCCAAAACACTCTTTCATTAAACTTCCTTCCAAATTATACAAAACATCTAAAAGCCTCAACTCTTCTAAAATTCTCGGCTTCGGAGAATGCCAAACCTTTTCAACAAAACCTTTTCCGCTTTTTTAAACGTTCGCACACACTTTGCCAAGAATTCAACTCATCCGGTGAACCACTCACACTTTTCGACTTTCACTTTTATCCCCTACTCCTCCAACTTTTTCACACAAATCCATCACTTCCACATTTTAGTATTTAATTATTACTAGTAATTATCTATGAACCCATCACATTTATACTGGAAACATCATTCATGACAAACAATTCATCGCCTCTGAACGCCGCCGCGAGCCATTGGGCTAACCCCAAAGCTCAAATTGTCTGAACTGATAATGCAGACTTCTGCATCGAAAAAGGCAGTCACAACCTCTAATCCTCTTCCATGCATCTGAGTAGAACCCACCGCACCAGAGCATTTTCGTCTAAACACTTTCATTCCATACATACCTATACACGACTCTGAACTCAACGTAATTGCTTCTTCCACAGTATCTTTTCATCTTTTTCTCATCAATACACAACCTCAATCGTCCATCAGGTTTCGCACAGACCATTGGACTATTCAATGGACACTCATCTTCTAAGGACACCTATTGCTACTCTAAACTCTTCACATGCTCTTCCAATCTCATTCGCCAACGGGGGGAGAAGTGTGAGGGTCGTGTATATGGGTGTCTTCCGTAACACTATCGACCGGCACTTTTTCGCATTCCAAAATCTATCATAGCCTGGTCAGCGCTTTTCTTACTATTCACATAAATTCGTAAACCTTTGTCTCCTCATTTCATTACAACCGTCCGGTAATTTTACTTTATTCAACAATTTCTCATAACCAATCTTTTTTTTCTCAATGATAACCAGCAAACACACAACATTCATTTTCTCTCTCAAATTCTTGATTAATACAAAAAAGCAATCCAATTTTCCAAACACCACCAACTTGTACTCTCCTCTCTTCTTTTTCACATCAGGTCACTTTCTGGCACTACCATTACCCGACGGGATTCTTCAAATTCTATCTATACGTCGAATACATGTGCCAACCCTGTTCACGCCCTTTATACCTCGCAATAACCATCCACACCAGAAACTTGTATTCGGTTTTCACCACATCCACATTCGGATTCCAACATACTTTCACACTTTACTAATTTCATCCATCTTCAAGGGCCTACTTCCATTTAAAGCCAACACTTTCCACCGCGCTCTTTAACCCAATTACACATTACATTCCTAAACTCATTCACATTAAATTGACAATTTCCCATCCTTATTTCACTTCTCTCTATCAACGATTCGATCAGGATGAATAATTCCCATTGACTCAAAAACTATATCCAATACACATCTACTTTTCGTCCCTACTTATCCAATTCCATAAAACTCACTTCCTCTTATTGCTATTTCACCTGTTCTTAACGCTCTCTCTAAAATTTAACTTTCACGGGTATCCAACACATGACTATTCCTTATAGTCCACCTACCTATTCTTTCTGATCTCCCTTATCTTTCTCCATCATCGATCTTTATGAGACAACACTAACCATAACAACCCTTATCATCCAAAGCCACGAACTCAATTAACCTCCACAATAAACCTTAATACTCATACATTCATTAACAGGACCACTTGAAAACAACATCGACACTTACATTCCTTATCTGTGACAACCAACCCAAATGAGGTTCACGCTGCACCTCAATGCAATTGTTTCACGAAATTGTCTTCACCCTTACCTGATTATGACGTGTTCATCCCTGCTCACTCACGTTTAATTCCTTCATTCCAACAAGCCTTGACCACTAACTGTTTTAGACGGCCCAACTAACCACCATTACCAATACCTAGCACACAAGGATTAACCCCTGACTCACCTCACTGGTCTGTCTCACATCCCAGAATTCAAGCAACATTGCTAGTTATTCCCACATTCGTTTACAAGTGTTTTCTAGGACCCACACATCTAAAAAATGCCCTCACATTACCCAGTTCCCACAATACCGGTTGCTCTCTTATATCCCTCCTTAGTGGACAATCCCGTCTAACCCAATGATCCACACTCCGCATCTCCTACACCCAGACCTTTGCGGCCGTACAATTCAATGCCGAAATGACCACTTGCCAAACTAAACAGCACAGCTGCACTCTACATTCCGACTCATATTGACCCATCTTCCCACAACGAAAACATTTCACATCCCTATTTGCACTCACATTTCTGTTATATCAAAGAAGATATTTCTTTGACCTTAATTATACCTTTGACCTTGGTTATAACCATTTCCTCTTACATTCACATTTCACCAAAGGACGACCAGAGCAAAATTACACCACACTCCTGCATTCACCTGTTCTTTCATCATCCTCCAAAACCACCAACGTAAAATCTTCCAAAACTTCCCATTAACTTGTCAGGGGTTGCCTTCAGGGTCTACTATAAAAGATCTATCACTGAGGGGGTGTGAGCCCTTTCATTATGCATACCTTTCCCTACCACTATACACTTCTCGTCGTTCATTCCTCTCGCTCACTTTCAAACTCCCTATCTTCTACAATTTCCAAAACATCCTCCCAGGTTAATCGCTCTCCCGCCCATCTCATTTTCTCTTTCCTTCGACAAATTTACATACTCCGCACCGAAGCGTTCGGAAAAGGTCTCTAAACACTTCTCTCGCCAATACTCTTATTCCCATCCAACATCATTCATCCAAACTTGTTTCTCGCAAGTTTCCAATCGGTTGCGCATACATATCATCCTTTTCACTCTTTCCACGCCTAGCCTTATCAAAATCATTCACCTTTCTATATTCACTCCCCTTCACTCTCACAACTGGTCCATTATTCTCTTTTATCACCACATCTACTTTGGCTCCCACACTGACAGCTTATTTAAATTCACATTCGCATTCTAAAATTTCGCAACTCTTTCACCCAAAAAACCTATCTTCGATCAAAACTTCTCCTACCAATAACCCTTCATATTCCCTAAGAAAACCTCCTCAACCTCTTCTCGTTTACATTAACACATTAAACTTATTTAAATTTTTGGGATATCCCGAATTCAACACCTCCGTTTCACACTTACGCTCAGACCTCAACGCTCAGAACTCAAAACCAGACCTGTCTTATTTCCCTCAAAAACAAATTCACCTCAACCTTACCGAACTATTATATAGCCGAGTCTATGCTTTTACTATTTCATATCTCCTTCATGTCTCCTATTCTTGAAAGGATCTTTGTCTTTTATATCTCCTTATTCTTTTCTCATTCTTTATCATTGTTTCTATCCACCACTTATTTACATCCTTCTTCTCCTCCCACTTCCATATCCTCAGGTCACATCACTTAATCATCAATCCTGGTTCATCAATTTCATCATCTTATTTTCACTTCTCTCGCTTCCTTCCCTTTCTCACCCTTTTTTTGTCTACGTTTGTGTTGGTGGTGTGATTAGAGAACCAGTGAGCGGTTTTCCTTCATTCCGTTCGCGCGAATCCCATCAGCCAAACTTTTTATTCAATATTTCTACTATTTTACCTGCGACTACCATTCTCTCTTCATTCGCCTTCTAAGACACGCAGAACTTTTGCATTTCTCGGCATTTACCTATCAACTCTTCATTCTCCTTCTCCTTCATTGCCGCCAAAGCCTCTTATGAACCTTTCTAACTTCCCACATTTCCATCCACCGTGGCAAATTTTCCACTACTACTTTTATTCTACTTTACTCTACTACTTATACTTACTCATTTACACTACGTTACATACTATAACCTTCTATTGGATCCCTCACCTACCTTCGAGAACCCCACGTGGGCGCCAGCAAATATGTGCAGACTTTACTTTAAATAAACATACAGGAATCTGAACTTTTAATGGTCTTGAGGCGTTCTTCCAGAGTAACTTGAAAGGAGGAATGGAAAATGACAAAACACATACACCTTCCAATTATTACACAAACCATATTAATATCCCACTACTACTTAATCGGTTATAAAAAATCACCAGTTATTCCCGATACAACTTACTACTTACTACAAAAATATATATTCCCCGATACTGATATCAGCCTACTAAGTTACCAGAATATACACACGCTATTCCAATATCAATATACTACGGCACCTATTAGTTCCACCACCACGGTATTAATTCATACCAGATATTTCACAATTGACAGGAATATCCTATCCCGTACACCATTACCACATATTGAATTTATTAGACAATTAACAATATAATAAAATTATTAAATAATAATTGAAGTAAAAATTTACTAAAAAAAACAAAATAAAAAAAACAAGTTGTAATTTATGAAATATTATTTTATTTCTTTAATGAGTTAAGGCTTTAGGGTCTATTTAGCTTTTAAATCTTGAGTATTTCAGCTTAAGGGGACATTTAAGAATTTAAACCTTAAGTTAAAGGGTAAGGGTATTTTAGGGTTTCAAACCTTGATGTTAATTGTCTTTTAGTGTTTTAAACTTTGAGTTAATGCGTATAAAATCTTTCTGGGAACTCAATACGTTATTGTTTTTTCTGTTTATCACAGTATTGTTCCAATTTTATGGTACCCTTTCAAATGGTACCTATACGATTTTTCCAATTCTCTTTGTGATTTCCTCGTTATTTTCTTTATTAATTTTCCGTTATATTTTCAAAAGTTTAATTTTAAAATTGTAGATCTTTTTATTTTTGTTTTCAACGTCAAATGCAATTATTCTTTCTCTTTTCAATTTTCATATAGTACCACAGGCACTAGTCATATTTAGGTGTACCACACCGTTGAATTCATTCGGTAGCCCAGTACCTAAATGTCTAATCCAGCTGTTTCAAAAAAAATTACAGCCATAGGGAAATACGAATTACCGGCCACAGACAAATGGACCAAAACTGGGGCCACAAGAAATGGAGTCCCCAAAAAAATGCAGCTCCAAGTCTGGATAAAAAAACGAGGTCCCAAAAAAACTGGAACGAGACAAAAAAAATAAACAAATTCTATCATGACATACATAATAAATGAATAATTTATATGAAGTAAAAATAAAATAAGTTAAACAATCATTAAGTGAATAAAATTAAGAAATGTTAAACAATCATTAAGTGAATAAAATCAGAATTTAGCGTTATCATAAATCATCTGTCAAAATTAAATTAAATTATTAGATATGCATTAACATTACAAATTAATCTTACTTAAATCAATTATTATTTAAAATAAAAAATGTAACAAAAGAATCATAAATAAAAATACAAACAACCAAAATAAATAAATCCTACCTGGCCAATGGTGTTGACCAGTTTTTTTTCTCTACACGCTTCTACTGTCCCAATAGAACACCGATGACCACTATGAACCATCACCGAACTTACCAATACCTCAACCTAAAAACACAAAATCAACATTCCATACTTTAATACTCATAATAGAAAATGAAATACTGATACAAAAAAATAAGATATTATAAAAAAAACTCAGAACCATTTTAATCATAGTATTAATCATATAATCATAAATTCATTAATCATTAAACTACATAATAATATCAACAAATTAAGTTCCCTATACACAAAAAGGATTCCGCAACAAAGAACAGGAACCACGAACATCTTTTCAACAGGACATTCTAACTATCATACCAGGATATACAGTATGCACAGTCCAACTATATTAGACCAATAAATCAGATAAATCCATACGTTCCCACAATCAGTTAATATTAAATAAATTTATAAAAAAGAAAAAATAAAATTACATAAAAATCAAATTAATCCACTAAACTCTACTCCAATTTTAAAGTTTTTCCTTCAGAAGTGAAAGAGTGATGGATGTCGCGAAACAAGGAATAAGGGAAGATTATAAAGACCTGGTCATGAAAAAAGAACTACGTACTACTGAAGGTCGTCGAACACCCATCACTCAAGCAACACAATTATTCCCCAACTTCATAACACCCTCATACATAACTATAAATAAAAAATTTAAACATGATACAAATAAAAAATAAACTACACTAAAGGGCAGGCATAATTTTTGGGATTTGATTTTCATAATAAAAAATTTAAGTGTTATCTCTAGTCTGTTAGATACTTTTTTCTGGATTTTTTCTTAAAAAAAGAGCTTTTCTGTTTAAAATTGATTTATACTCTTCTTTATATTTATATCTGTAGTGGCATGCGGAACCGAATTTCATTTTGAAAAATTTAAAAAAAGAATATAACAATTCCTATCGTTTCTCTTTATTCGAAGCATAAAATAATCCTATAGATTGAAGACATTCGAAGAATAATAATACAACAAATTTGAGTTTGATAAAAGATCTTTATAGTTTAAAATTTAATACTCTTAGCTATTTATATTTGTTTATCCTACACTTTTACCATATTGTATTGGGATTAAAGGGATTTACTTGAAATAGTTCGAACGGTATGTTGAGTAAGCTAAGGAGATAAAGCTGGAGTCGTTTATTGATAGTATGTGGATGTTCTGAATTATTATATTGACATTCGAATATTATTGTTTATCTTATAAAACATTATTCTAGCGTTTCACTGAGTTTCTTGACTCAAGTTCGACTCATTCTCTTTATCTAAATCTACTTGTAATATTTTTGCATCTTTTGTATCTATTATTATTTTCCTTTGTTAAATCAAATGATTTTTAGTGATTTTTTTAATAATTTGACTTGGAAGATTAAATAAAGATATAGTAAGGTTCTTGATTGATTTGTCTAAGTAAGACGTAAAAAGTTGGCATGTTTACTGGTTGAAGGAGATCTGAAATAAACTTAACGACAAGGTTTAGAAAGTTACTATAAGACCAAGGTCTTTTATTCCAATGAAATAAAACAACCAGGTTAAAATAGGAGTAACAAACTAAAAAGGACCAAACAAAAGAATTTTAACGAATAGAGCATGAAATAAAAACTTGACAGTTGGTTTAAACACACACACGATCTGTTTCTGTAAGCACAACGCAATACTATCTGTTAGCACAGAAAATCAAATTAAGAACTTTTGTCTTATCTATCTCATGGAAAGTTCCATTCTGGTGGTGCGTTTGAATAAATGGCATAATCTGCGGGTGTGACACACACTACTTTACAGCATCGCTGTATTAGATTCTCTCTGCCAGGTGATTATCTAATTCCTCAAAGTCGAATATCGGGCCAGGTTCATCAGGGTCCTTGCCAACCGGCTGTTCACTCGATGTTCTAGTGTCGGAGTACAATAATGGGGCGGTGGTCAGGAAAAATGATAAACTGGCAACCATGTAAGAAGGCTCTCAAGTTCTTGACCTGTCCTGCCATCCAGCCAACTCACGCTCAATGGTAGAATAACCCCGTTGCTCCATCAATAAAGTCAGATCAACCATTCCTCCCCTTGCTGCCTCTGAGTAAGGCAAGCACCCGCGCCCATGACCGAAGCATCCAGTATTAAAACATTTTTCCCTTCGTATTTTTGTGTATCCAAAATAATGTCTTCATAACCATGCACAAAATTTTCTCCTTCAAATTGAGGTTTATTAGGTTTCCCCCAGACCCTTCAACCAAAAAAACTAACCTCTAATCCCAGTTCATTGCGGACAACTGTGCCGCAATTTCTCGGGAACACCTGTGGTTTATAAACTAACTTTGGTATTAAACCAAAAAGCTCAAAAAGTATTTTTTTTCGCGAATTCGCCCCACTGTTCTGCGAGCCTTGTATGCCATAAACCTTCTGCATGTCACTGAGATCCTTCTTTAATCCTGTTAAGCCCCCACAAATGTTCCAAAATTAAGAACAAGTTTATTTAAGCATTTTGAACCTTTCTTACTAAAGGATTATCTTTTTAGTTTTCAAGTGTTTCTTTGTAAGTAACTTCTCTAAGATATGATTCTTTATGCCAAAACTGAAGGTACCAAAACTGATTAAGAAAGGCACATCATAGGGAGAGTGGAAATTTGTATGACATTGACAACTTTACCATTATACAGTTGGTCATGCCTGAGGGAGGTCCAAAACCAAATATCAAACATGTTTGACTCTTACACATATGCCCATAACACTAAGTCTGAATTAATTAGAAAGTAACTAGCTATTCTCCCAACGATCAACAAGAAAAATACATCCAGGACAATAAGTCTTCTTAGTGTTAAGCTCTGAGTTTAGGAGACTCCAATGTGGGCAGAAATTATGTCATAAAACCAAAATTGAACCCAACTGAAGAGCACTGTTCAGGTACCAGTTGCGCGTCCTCAATGCCCATTCTCTGAGAGGCATGGGCTAAACTCAAACCATTAGAAGAAGAAGGACGATAGTACAGAGAACAAGTCTCCAGATTCGGTCCCAGAGTCCATCAGGGAAAAAAGGATGGCTATCTCAGACTCTGTTTGATTTACCGAGAGTTACCAAAAATACTAAGGAGATACGCTTTCCGATCCCGTTGATAGACTTATTTGTTTCAATCTCCAGGGAGTTAAAAGTATTTTATACCAATGATCTGAGTCAAGGGTATTATCAAGTAGAAATGGGGGAGACAAGCACTAGGAGAAACGGACCTTACACTACATTATCTAAATTGGGAGTTCTTGCGTATTTAGCCGTTTGAGCTAAACGAATGGAACCTCACACTTTCAAAGTGTGGGAATGAGATTTGCCTTAGCTTATTTTTCCCCTTGGAATGAGTCGCCATGGTGTTCATACTAGACGACAGTTATCATATTAGTGAACCTTTCGAGAACATTCAAAAACAAAAACTAGAAGAAATTCTAACGGCATTTCAGACACCATGTATTTTTAGATAACAGCAAAACTCTTCTCATTTAAGACAAGGTCCAGTACTGGGTCACAAATGGTCAACAGGCATGTCCCGCTGGATTCAACTTGCAGGGCATTATGCAGTTTCCAGTTCCAACTACCATCAGGAAGTTGCGCCAATTCTTGGGCATGATAAATTTTTATCAGCGCCATATTGCCCACTGCTCTGAGATCGCAAAGCCAATGTTTGATAAACTAGAAAATGGAATGAAGGAGAATCAAGGTTAGAGCAACAGTTTTTGAAAGCATTACAAAGAATGTAAGGATGAAGAACCAGAAAAATTATTTTACTTTGAACGTGGGGAAAAGTTTTTAAAATACCGAGTATGTATGTTTAACACCACTTAGGATTAAAATATGAGTAGCATGAAATCCAATTCTTGAGCTTGAAGACGTCGGTAGTTTCTGAACGCAGTGCCTCTGCTGCCAATACCTCAAGAAAAAGTATAGTTAAACCAAGGCAATACTCATTGCGATGGGATGTGAAAGCCTTAAAGCCTTTTCTATATGGGATCAGAGAAGTAATTTTTACAGATCATAAGCCACTTGTTCCTGCATAGCATGCCTTTAGTCAATTCCAGTATGGCTCATACACTAAGGAAACAATGACATTGATTATGAGTTGTGGTATATTCATGGCAAAGAAAATGAAGTATCAGATGCCTTTTTTAGATCCCTTATCAGCAAGGTTATCAGTGACCAAGAAAACATTCCAATGAATACAATCCCTAAGGTATTTCAGAATATAAAATACCCGGAGGTGGAGACTCCTTATTTCAGGCTTTTGCATTGAGTTGTATTATGTTCACTTAACAAAATCTAAAGTTGAGGCATTAGAGGTTTGTTGGAAGAAACTTTGAATAATCAAATAATTATTCAGATTGCTTACTGGGGAAGAATTTGCTAACAAGTGTGAGTACAAAGCAATTGGCAACTGTGAGTGATTAAAAAATAACGCGTTTTTTTTCAAAATTGTTTTGAAAAAAAAAATTTTTTGTTTATTTAATTTTTTTTTTTGTTTAAGATTCTTTATTTAAAAAGTTTCTTCATCTATATTTATTTTAGCCTTGTGTATTAGAGACCTTCACTGATGTTACAGCGATATAATTTAATTGATATATTTGAAGTATATATACATTAAATGGTTTGAGTTGATAGTTATCTAAAAATTTTTGCAATGCTGCGAAGTAAGAAATGCGCCATCGGTCCATTTCTATAATTACTTTAAGGAAAATTTCATAAATATCGAACATAGATCACAAGGTAAAGAGCACCTGCAAAATAGTGCTTCACTACGGGGTGGCAATAATGGGTTCAAGAGAAAGAAACCAACACACACTAATTGCCTCATGTGAGGATCAATAAAAATGAAAATACTTGGGAAATAGAAGGAGAGCTAAGAAGTACAGCAAATCAAGAAAAGGGAGCCAAAAGTTAAAGAAATACTTGCACAATGTTAAAACCAAAGCACGAACAAGAAGCACAAATTAAAGCTTCAGTTGGACACTGTTCTATCTATCCACTGATTAAATCTCATTATGTCCAAATGTTCAATAAGTGAAGGTTTATCTAATCTCAAGGCAAAATTCGACAGGTCATCCAGGGCCTTGCGAGCGATGGTCACTGCGCTTTCCATAGTGTGCCGTTCCATCGGGGTCAAACGATCGTCAGGAACTTCTGAACCTCGCGACCATTAGTAAAGAAGCTCTCAAGTTCTTGACCCACCCTGGCGTCCAGCCAACTCACGCTCAATGGTAGAACCGTGCTCTGTCGCATAAAGTATCAGAATATTTCAACCTTTCTCCCCTTTCTGCCTCTGAGAAGGCAACCACGCCATGCCCGATAGCATCCAATGACAAACTCAAGTTTCTTTGCAACTGGGGAAGTAATCGGAAAAGCAAGCCTCATTGACCATTTTTTCCTTCAGATTTCTGAAATGATGTTTCATTCTCCAAATCCATTTCAACCGGGGGACTTCCTTAATCCCAGTATAGCGGACAACTGTTGCCGCAATCTGGAACATTGTATAAACTATAAATTGCGGAAAAAATTCAACAAAAACTCAAAAGTTTCGCGACATTTGCGCCACTGTCTTGGGCCTTTGGGTACCAAGAACATTTGCATGACTGAGGATTCGCTTCTTTAATCCGTTAACCCCCACCAAATGTTCAAGATAAGGAACCAAGTTCCTTGTGGATGCTAATCCCAGGTTACCTAAAGATATCTTTTTACTGCCAGTCCTGGTAAACTTCTCTAAGGATAAGATTCTATTGATAGCTCAAAATACTGGAGAAGTACCAAAATGATTAAAGAAAGGCACCATCATAGGGCGAGTGGAAATTGTATCCTTGGAAGATCCTTCATTAAACAGTTGTGTTGCATGAGGGAGGTCCAAACAAATATCCGGAGTGGACTCCTACATATTTGTACAAAGCCTTTCAATTGGAGGAAATCAGTCTCCCAACCGATCAACAAGAAAAAATAATCCAGCTCCTTGACCGCTTTCATCTGGTCCTGAGTTTAGGAGACTCCAATGTGGGCTGTTCTAATGTCATAAAACAAAATTGAAACCCTAACTGAAGAGCCTGTTCAGGTACCAGTTGGGCGTCCTCAATGCCCCATTCTCTGAGAGATTGAGGCTAACACTCAAACAATTAGAAGAAGAAGGGATAGTACAGAGAAACAAGTCTCCATATTCGGTCCCAGTAGTCCCAATCAGGAAAAAGGATGGCTCTCTCAGACTCTGTATTGATTACCGAGAGTTAAACAAAATCATTAAGGGAGATAGCTTTCCGATCCCCAGTCTGATAGATATTTTCTTCACTCTCCAGGGAATTAAGTATTTTACTACCAATGATCTGATCAAGGGGTATTATCAAGTAGAAATGGAGGAGACAAGCATAGAGAAAACGGCCTTCACTACATTATCTAATTGGGAGTTCTTGCGTATGCCGTTTGGCTAAAGAACGGACCTGCAACTTTCCAATGTGGAATGAGATTTGCTCTAGCTCATATCCCTTGGAATGAGTGCATGGTGTATCTAGACGACGTTCTCATTATTAGTGAAACCTTCGAGAAACATCAAAAAATACTAGAGAAGGTTCTAACGGCATTTCAGGACACTGTTTTTTAGATAAAACCAGCAAAAACTTTTCTCTCAAGGAAAGAGGTCCAGTACCTGGGTCACAAAGTGTCCAAACAGGGCATGGTCCCGTGGGATTTACAACTTCAGGGCTTTATGCAGTTCCCAGTTCAACTGACCATCAGGAAGTTGCGCCAATTCTTGGGCCATGATAAATTTTTATCAGCGCCATATTGCCCACTGCTCTGAGATCGCAAAGCCAATTGTTTTGATTTGCTAAGAAACAGAACTCTAAAAGTGGACAGAGCCCTGCAACGGCTTTTAGAGCATTGAAGAAAGGCCTGTATAAATCCCAGTTACTATGTATGCTTGATCCAATCATGAGAATGCACAAACATCGCGCTGCTATTTGTCGATACATTCATGTCGAAGCTGCAGCGTGTTCTTACCAGAATAATCTTGCGAAAGGCGGTCCTATCCCATATATTCCATTTCAATTATTTCAATAAAGCGGAAAAACGCTTTACGCATACAGAAAGAGAGTTGCTGCGAATTGCGATGGGATGTGAAAGCCTAAAGCCTTTTCATATATAAGATCGACGAAACGTAATTTTCAGATCGTTAAGCATTGTTCCTGCATAGCATTTGCATTCGATAAATCCAGGGTGGCTTGTTACACGAGAGATATCAAGGAACATATGATACGAGTTACGTTATTATCCCTGTAAAGAGAATGTGTTAGCTGATGGCTTAGTCTAGATCACCAATCGGCAAGGTTGATCAGTGACCAAAAAACATTCAATATACAATCCCCTAAGTATATTTTTAGATAAAGGATTATTTTTTTGTTAAAATGATATACTCTTTTTGTGAAATTATGTGTTCAACTTTAATTGCTAGCTGCAGACCTTTTTTTTTTTTTTAAAAATTTAAAAAAAAGAATTCCAATCCCAAATTTTTTTTTTTTTTTTTACTGTTGATTTGTACTATAGAGTACTACATTCCCTGAAAAGGAGAACGTCCACTTTTGAGTTTAACAGTTTAAATATGGCACCCTTAGCTACTTTTAGCTACTTCTGACATAATTTGATACACTGTTACCATATTGGTATTTGGATTAAAAGGATTTACTTGAAATAGTTCAACGTATTTGAGAACTAAGGAATAAAGCTGGAGTGCGTTTATTGATATATGTGGATGTCTGATTGATTAATTTGACATTCGAATATTATTGTTGTTCTGATAAACCATTATTTTAGTATTTCATTGATTTTCGTTAATAAAGTTGAATTTTCTTTTTTCTATATAGTTATTTGAATATATCTGCAATCTTTGATGTATATATTTTTTCCTTTGTAAATAAAATTGATTTTATGATTTTCTTTTAATAATACTTGGAGAATTAAAGTAAAGATATAGTAAGGTTCTTGATTGATGATGATTCTGATTTGAGACGTAAAAAGTTGGCATGTTTACTGGTTGAAGGAGATCTGAAATAAAAGCTAACTACAAGGTTTAGAAAGTACTATAAGAACAAGGTCTTTAATTGGAATAAATAAAAACAGGTAAAATAGGAGTAAATAAATAAAAGACAACAAAAGAATTTAATCAAGAATAAGCATTGAAATAAAACTGACTTTGGTTTTAAACACAACACGATCTGTTCTGTAAGCACAACGCAATACTCTGCTTAGCAAGAAATCAAATTAAACTTTTTCTTACTCTCTCACTGGAAGTTTTCATTTTGGTGGTGCGGTTGAATTAAATGGGCCATAATCTGCGGGTTGACACCACACTACTACAGCATCCGCTGGTATGTTCTCTCTCCCAGGTTGATATCTAATCTCAAAGTCAAATTCGGCCAGGTCATCCAGGGTCCTTGCCAACCGGCTGTCACTCATTTTCATAGTGTGGAGGTACAATAATGGGCGGTGGTCAGGAAAAATGATAAACTGGCAACCATGTAAGAAGGCTCTCAAGTTCTTGACCTGTCCTGCCATCCAGCCAACTCACGCTCAATGGTAGAATAACCCCGTTGCTCCATCAATAAAGTCAGATCAACCATTCCTCCCCTTGCTGCCTCTGAGTAAGGCAAGCACCCGCGCCCATGACCGAAGCATCCACTGCCAACTCAAGTTTCTTAGCACCTGGGGAGTAATCCGGAAAAGCCAAGCTCATGCGCCATTTTCTCCTTCAATTTCTGAAAAGATGTTTCCGTTTCCTCCATCCATTCAACCCGGGAACTTCCCTTAATCCCAGTCATAGCGGACAACGGTGCCGCAATCTCGGAACACTGTGGTATAAACTTAATTGGAAATTAACCAAACTCAAAAAGTTCGCGAATCTGCCCCACTGTCTTGGGCCTTGGGTATGCCAAAACCTTCTGCATGTACTGAGGATCCTTCTTTAATCCGTTAACCCCCACCAAATGTTCAAGATAAGGAACCAAGTTCCTTGTGGATGCTAATCCCAGGTTACCTAAAGATATCTTTTTACTGCTAGTCCTGGTAAACTTCTCTAAGGATAAGATTCTATTGATAGCTCAAAATACTGGAGAAGTACCAAAATGATTAAAGAAAGGCACCATCATAGGGCGAGTGGAAATTGTACCCTTGGAAGATCCTTCATTAAACAGTTGTGTTGCATGAGGGAGGTCCAAACAAATATCCGGAGTGGACTCCTACATATTTGTACAAAGCCTTTCGATTGGAGGAAATCAGTCTCCCAACCGATCAACAAGAAAAAATAATCCAGCTCCTTGACCGCTTTCATCTGGTCCTGAGTTTAGGAGACTCCAATGTGGGCTGTACTAATGTCATAAAACAAAATTGAAACCCTAACTGAAGAGCCTGTTCAGGTACCAGTTGGGCGTCCTCAATGCCCCATTCTCTGAGAGATTGAGGCTAACACTCAAACAATTAGAAGAAGAAGGGATAGTACAGAGAAACAAGTCTCCATATTCGGTCCCAGTAGTCCCAATCAGGAAAAAGGATGGCTCTCTCAGACTCTGTATTGATTACCGAGAGTTAAACAAAATCACTAAGGGAGATAGCTTTCCGATCCCCAGTCTGATAGATATTTCTTCAGTCTACACAGGGAGTTAAGTTTATCTCTACTACCAATCGAATCTGCATTCATCAAGGGTATTATCAGAGTAACGAAATTGGAGGAGACAAGCATTAGAGAAAAAACGCTTCACTACCATTATCTAATATGGGGAGTATCTTGCAGTATTTGTGCCGTTTGCTTAAAGAAACGGGACCTGCAATTTCAATGTGAACTGGATTTACTTTGCTCTAGGCTATACTTCTTGGATGAGTGCCATGGTGTATCTAGACGAACGTGTCTCATTATTAGTTCGAAACCTTCGAGCAAACATCAAAAAAGACTAGAGAAGCGTTACTAACGGCATTTCGGACACCTTGTGTTTTAATCAAACCAGCAAAAAAAAACCTTTTTATAAGGAAAGAGTCAGTACATGGGTCACAAAGTGTCCAAAACAGGCAATGGTCCGCGTGGATTCAAACTTCAGGCATTATGCAGTTCTCCAGTTCCGACTACCATCACGGAAAGTTGCGCCATTCTTGGCATGATAAATTCTTTATCAGCGCCAATATTGCCACTTGCTCCTGAGATCGCCAAACAATGTATATTCTAAGCAAAAATACTCTAAAGTGGACAGAGCCCTGCCAACAGTCTTTTGAAGCATTGAAGAAGGCCTTGTTAACATCCCAGTTACTATCGTATCCTGATCAATCTGAGAATGCACAACATTCATTGCATTTGTCAGATATCTCATATCGAGCTGGAGCCGTTGTATCTTTACCCAGAATTATATTGACGAAATGAGCGTTCCTATACCCCTTATAATCAACAACATTTCAATAACAGCGGAAGGAAACAACGCTACAGCACTACAGAAAGACAGGGTTTGGCTCGCAGATGCGATGTGATGTGAACAAGCCTTAAAGCCTTTTCTAATGGGGATCAGAGAAGAAGACAGTATTTTTAACTGAATCATAAGCCACTTGTTACCTGCATAGCATGCCAGTAATAAATTCCAGGGGGCGTGGCTTTTACCACGAAGGGTCTGACATTGATTATGAGTATGTTTTATTCCTGTAAGGAGAATGTTGGTCGGTGATTGCCTTGTCTAGATCACCCTCAGCCAAGTTTATCAGTGCACCAAAGAAAACATTCCAATTGAATTCTTACAATTCCCTAAGGTTATTTCAGAATATTAAAATCTTACCCGGAGGTGGCTAGCGACGACTCCTTATTTCAGCTTTTTGCCATGAGATTGTATATTACACCTGAAACAACATCTAATAATTGAGCAATGAGGTTGTTGAAGAACTTATTGAAATACTCAACAAAACTTATTAGATTGACTAACGGAAAGAATGCTTTAAACAAGGTAGTTTACAAACAGCACTTGTCTACTGCAGAGTTGAGCTGCTTAAAAAACGTTTTTTTAAATATGTTGGTAAAAAAAGAATTGTCTAGTTAGTTTAAATTTTTTTTTTTTAAATTTCTTTAAATTTTAGTTGATTACTTTTCTACTATATACTCACGTGACCTTGTTTTAATATTATAAGTTTTAGTTTTATATCGGATTTAATAATTAATTATATATTGAAGTTATATATACATTAAATGGTTTGAGTTGATATCTTTTCATCTTAAATTTTTTGACAATGCTGGAAAGAAAACAAATGCCTGTCCATTCTCTAATTACTTTAAGGAAAATCATACATACAAAGGTAAAAGAGCACTCTGCAAATAGTGCTTCACTGGATGGGCACAAGACAGGAAAAGAGACAACAACACGACATCCATCAGGATTCAGAAGATCGATTGACATAAAATGAAATACTTGGAAATCGTGAAGAGAGTAAAGAAGCACTGGCTATCGTCGGGGAAAATAAGGAAGCATCAGTAAAGCATGCAAAATGATGGTTAACCAAAGCAGAAAAACGAAGAGAGCACAAATAAGCAGCTTTCAGTTGACACTGTTCCTATCTATCACTGATAAATCTGATTATGTTCAAATTGTTCAATGTGAAGGTTGATATCTAATCTCAAAGTCAAATTCGGCCAGGTCATCCAGGGTCCTTGCCAACCGGCTGTCACTCATTTTCATAGTGTGGAGGTACAATAATGGGCAGTGGTCAGGAAAAATAATAAACTGGCAACCATGTAAGAAGGCTCTCAAGTTCTTGACCCGTCCTGCCGTCCAGCCAACTCACGCTCAATGGTAGAATAACCCCGTTGCTCTGTCGATAAAGTCAGATCAACCATTCCTCCCCTTTCTGCCTCTGAGTAAGGCAAGCACCCGCGCCCATGCCCGAAGCATCCACTGCCAACTCAAGTTTCTTAGCACCTGGGGAGTAATCCGGAAAAGCCAAGCTCATGCACCATTTTCTCCTTCAATTTCTGAAAAGATGTTTCCATTTCCTCCATCCATTCAACCCGGGAACTTCCCTTAATCCCAGTCATAGCGGACAACGGTGCCGCAATCTCGGAACACTGTGGTATAAACTTAATTGGAAATTAACCAAACTCAAAAAGTTCGCGAATCTGCCCCACTGTCTTGGGCCTTGGGTATGCCAAAACCTTCTGCATGTACTGAGGATCCTTCTTTAATCCGTTAACCCCCACCAAATGTTCAAGATAAGGAACCAAGTTCCTTGTGGATGCTAATCCCAGGTTACCTAAAGATATCTTTTTACTGCCAGTCCTGGTAAACTTCTCTAAGGATAAGATTCTATTGATAGCTCAAAATACTGGAGAAGTACCAAAATGATTAAAGAAAGGCACCATCATAGGGCGAGTGGAAATTGTATCCTTGGAAGATCCTTCATTAAACAGTTGTGTTGCATGAGGGAGGTCCAAACAAATATCCGGAGTGGACTCCTACATATTTGTACAAAGCCTTTCAATTGGAGGAAATCAGTCTCCCAACCGATCAACAAGAAAAAATAATCCAGCTCCTTGACCGCTTTCATCTGGTCCTGAGTTTAGGAGACTCCAATGTGGGCTGTTCTAATGTCATAAAACAAAATTGAAACCCTAACTGAAGAGCCTGTTCAGGTACCAGTTGGGCGTCCTCAATGCCCCATTCTCTGAGAGATTGAGGCTAACACTCAAACAATTAGAAGAAGAAGGGATAGTACAGAGAAACAAGTCTCCATATTCGGTCCCAGTAGTCCCAATCAGGAAAAAGGATGGCTCTCTCAGACTCTGTATTGATTACCGAGAGTTAAACAAAATCATTAAGGGAGATAGCTTTCCGATCCCCAGTCTGATAGATATTTTCTTCACTCTCCAGGGAATTAAGTATTTTACTACCAATGATCTGATCAAGGGGTATTATCAAGTAGAAATGGAGGAGACAAGCATAGAGAAAACGGCCTTCACTACATTATCTAATTGGGAGTTCTTGCGTATGCCGTTTGGCTAAAGAACGGACCTGCAACTTTCCAATGTGGAATGAGATTTGCTCTAGCTCATATCCCTTGGAATGAGTGCATGGTGTATCTAGACGACGTTCTCATTATTAGTGAAACCTTCGAGAAACATCAAAAAATACTAGAGAAGGTTCTAACGGCATTTCAGGACACTGTGTTTTAGATAAAACCAGCAAAAACTTTTCTCCTAAGGAAAGAGGTCCAGTACCTGGGTCACAAAGTGTCCAAACAGGGCATGGTCCCGCTGGATTCAAACTTGCAGGGCATTATGCAGTTTCCAGTTCCAACTACCATCAGGAAGTTGCGCCAATTCTTGGGCATGATAAATTTTTATCAGCGCCATATTGCCCACTGCTCTGAGATCGCAAAGCCAATGTTTGATTTGCTAAGCAAAAATACTCTAAAGTGGACAGAGCCCTGCCAACAGGCTTTTGAAGCATTGAAGAAGGCCTTGTTAACATCCCAGTTACTATCGTATGCTGATCAATCTGAGAATGCACAACATCTGCTGCTATTTGTCGATACATCTCATGTCGAAGCTGGAGCGTGTCTTACCCAGAATCAATCTGCGAAAGAGCGTCCTATCCCTTATATATCATTATTATTCAATAAAGCGGAACAACGCTACAGCACTACAGAAAGAGAGGTTGCTGCGATGCGATGGGATGTGAAAGCCTTAAAGCCTTTTCTATATAGGATCAGAGAAGTAATTTTTACAGATCATTAGCCACTTGTTCCTGCATAGCATGCCATTGATAAATTCCAGGGTGGCTTGTACACGAAGATATCAATGACATTGATTACGAGTTACGTTATATCCCTGGTAAGGAGAATGTGGTTGCTGATGCCTTGTCTAGATCACCCATCGGCAAGGTTATCAGTGACCAAGAAAACATTCCAATGAATACAATCCCTAAGGTATTTCAGAATATAAAATACCCGGAGGTGGAGACTCCTTATTTCAGGCTTTTGCCATGAGATTGTATAGTTCACCTGAACAACATCTAAAGTTGAGGCATGAGGTTGTTGAAGAACTTTTGAATAATCAAGTAACTTATAGATTGCTTACTGGGAAGAATGCTAAACAAGTAGTTACAAAAGCAGTGCACTGGAGTTGTTAAAAAACACGTTTTTTTTTATCGTTTTTAAAAAAAATTTTTTCTTGTTTATTTTTAAAAAAAATTTTTATTTTTTTAATTTCTTAAATATCTTATATTACGAGTATTTACTAAATACTAAATTTTATTTACCTTGTTTTATTATCGTATAGATAGGTTAGTTACAGATATAATATTTAATTATATATTTTGAAGTGTAACTATACAATTTAAATGGTTACTAAGTTGATAGTATCTTTAAATTTTTTGACATGCTGAAGAAGAGAAAAACAAACGCCTGTATTCTTCTAATTACTCATAGGAAAATCATACTACAAACGGTAAAAAGGAGCACTGACATCGTGCTTCCACTTGACTGGTGGCCAATAATGTTCAAAAACAAGAACCACACCCACACTAAATTGCAAACAAATGCAGGTATTGAGACATAAAAATCTGAACATACTTGGGAAATCAGAGAGAGAGTAAGAGGTTAAGTAAGGACAAAAGGAAGCAAAGTAATAAAAATAAAAACATGTAACAAAAGCAGAAAAAGAGAAGAGCAAATAAGCAGCTTGCAGTTTGACGCTTCACTACACTATAAATCTTGATTTATGTTCAAATATGTTCAATGTGAAGACATCAAAGTATATATATATATAGTACTTATATATATATATATATATTTTATAATATAATATATACTTACGGGGTTTATAAGTTCGCAATATATATTTTTTGAAATGAATATATATATATAACGATTTATACCAAGTTCTTTTACTTTTACTAAAAATTGCATACAAACACAATACAATATTACAAAACAAATTGAAACAAATATTCATATGTTTATTCAGTTCAAAGCATTTTCAGAAGTCTACAATCTGAAGCAAGGAAATGCGGATGTGGATTGCAAAGAAAATAATGGCAGAATTGAAGTTTGAATTATTTCAGTCAAGAGGACTTTTCCAGTATGGAATATCTTCTGGCTTCACTTTTCTACATGTCATCTGCCAGCATCGAGTGTACTTGGTCTTATGTCTAAGATTGCGAGAAGATATCAAAAAGTAGCCTCCCCGTTCTAAAGACCTTCCTGCCACTTCAGTTGCATGGTGAGAGAAGTTTTCAGCACATGCAAATATTCCATTCAAGTTTTAAAGAAACCGGCTCACAAATGAACATGCAGAAAAACTTAATCTATCTAAGTTTAATAATGACAATTGACAGAGATGAGTAGCCAAGAAGCTTTCAGGTAACTGTCTCAAATTTAATCTAAGAAGTTGTCAGTAGTGGTAAACTAGTCATCAAATTATCTTGAAAACCACATACACATCGTCCAGAAGTCACAGTCAGCTAGGTAGTCATGTTTCAGTCTTTGTACACGGACATTAAGTTATGATAAACCAATCTAAAGGAACACCCTCTGTCAACACTTGATCAAGAGTCTGATTCTGTCATCTTCACAAAATATAAGCATACTGAGGATTGAGCAATCAGATTATCAGTAGAGCATGATGTGAAACACGGTACTGAAGATTCAAGTATGCAGAAGCTGCTAGGAACGAAATTTTAATTGGGCATGACTTTATTTACGAAAAATTTGGTCATTTCAGTTAAGGCCTTACCATACTAGTTACTAATATGGTACTAATATTATATTTCTTTATTTGTGTAAAAGTAATATACATATATCATGAATGACTCAATTTTCTAATATGGATCATATTCATTTTTCATGTACTTCTTCATTTTTTACGCTTTTAAGGTAGAAGTGTAATGCTAATAAGAACTGGGCCGATCATATTTTTTTTTAATTTATTATTTAATTACATGTTTATTTCTAAGTGCTATTTTTCAGTGCAGTTATATAGGTAGAAAACTTTATAGTTCTTTATTTGTTAATTAAACTTTAATCGAAATTAAATAAAAAAATAACATTGAAGTAAGAAAACTATATATTAAAAAAAAAAAAAAAAACAACGCAATTCAATAGTAAGACACCTTTCAAACCGGTCAAATTTTACTCTACAAACAAAAAAAGTTTTTATAAAAAACGAGTCGTTTTTTCCCGTACATTCTTAATTACACTCATTTGAGATGGCTGGTCAATTATTCTTAACACAGGCTATTCAAGGCATTTGCACAACTTGCTCGCTTTTTCATTCTTGTGTATATAGAGACAACAAACAATGAGTTATGGAAAAGATTAGATACAGAAAGAAAAATATTGTCTTCTAATGGCTTGATGCGGGTTCATACTAATTTGCCTCTGCAGTGTGAGCCGAAAAGTGACAATCCAACACTTAACGTGTATTGTTGCGAATGTGCACAGCCACATTGTGGCTGGCAACAGGATAACGAGGCGATGGTCCTTTTAATCCTCCCATTACTGGATTGGTGAAGCACCAAGTGTTAACATTCTGACACCCGCTATACATCATCGTGGATTCCGAATCCATGATATTATCGGACTTTTGCCTGGTTCAGCCCGCGGCGGTGGTTATTTGCTCCCCTTGTAAGCCAACCTTGTGACAAGAAAAAGGAAAAACCTTTCCCGCCTTCCCTCGTTTTTCATAATTCGTCCTGCAGGAGATTGAAATGACTGCATGGATTTTTCCCTTCTGCTGACTCCCTGAAGGTGACATGGGATTTTGGTTGCTCCCCTCTTGTTGCCCGCCACCTCTCTCGTTTTTCTGACTACTTAGTCGTCATGGAATGAAAGCCCAATGCTTTAGGATTTTTCTCCGCTACGACCCCTAACCACGTGTTCCTGGACAAGGCAACCTCAGTGGAGGTAACCCCACAGTTGTAAAAGCCGGGGCTGAGCTTAAACAAAAGCAGTATAAGCTTGCATAGTTCAACACTACCTCAAGACCAATCTTTTTCTCCAGAAAAATGCTAAAATAAATAAAACAATAAGAGATCACAATAATGACAATGACACAATTTAACTTAAGACAATAAGCACAGTTTTGCAATAAAAGCCGCTAGAGTGTGAAGGATTAAACATTAAGACAAACAATAAAAGAGGTAATAAGCACAGAAAGATATAGGAGTGCCAGAGATACCTCTGCAATGCTCACCCAAGGCACACCCATTCCCCTTGGTGCACGAGTTACTGCGATATTGCAGGGTTCCTTTGTTAATGGCAGGTTTCGTGATAATTCCTTTGCTCTCTCATTGCCCAGTTTTGGGATGAATTGGGAAAGATTTCCAATTCCACGGGCAAGTTCCGAGAAAATTGAGCGGAAACTGCATGCACTTGTTCCTCACGGTAATTAGGACGAATCTTGAAATGGCTCAAGCTCATGTGTTTCTCACAATCACAAATCGGTTCCACCTGCAAGCAGACACAAACACACTGATTAAAACCCCATTCCTAGCCTAAATCTGAGATAATGCATTGGAATTGATAGATGACGCTTGTGCTGTGAAGTCGTGTGTGTTTGTTCTTCTAGTGTTTTTTTTTTATTTTTTTTTTAATATATTAATTTGTTTTTAAATGTTCTCTGAAGTTTTAATTTAGATGTCATTGTTACTATTTTGGTATTTGTTTTAATTATTTTAATTGTTTTCAAAGTGTTTTTAATGTTTACTTTTTACAAATGATGAGGATTTTAGTTGAAGCTTTTACCGTTCAGAATCTTAAGCTAAGTTTTAGTTTGATTTTTATATTTTTTTAAACATTATTTGATATATATATTATATTATAGGTTTTTATCTTTTGCTTTTTTTTTTTTAATTAACATTGGATATATGTTTGTTCTGATTTTTTTAGTGTTTGACAAAATATCCACAAGCAAGTTTTACCCACCACCTTAGGATACTTTTAATTTTGGGTTTCAGTTCTAACATTAGTTTTAGTTATCCATGTTAGATATGCGATCTTTGGTTGTGCGTTGCCTGAGTGTTTTTTGTTTTTTGGGTGTGTGCTTGTGTGTGCGTGTGGCGTGGTGTGTGTGTGTGTGTGTGTTGAGTAACATGAAAATTTTAAACTATATAAGAGCGAAAATATTTCTGTGAGTGGCTGATCAAATGACTGGTCGAAGTAGATGTGGGGTGGGCGCTAATCATGAATCTGTGGGAATATCACCTTCTGTTACTCTCAACCCCAACACCCATAACATATTTATTATTGTGAGGACCCAAGCTGGCAGGTTCTTTTCAACAAACTTTAATATCTACTAACTATAACTTTTTTCTAATTTCCGTTCTAATGGTGGAGTTTGTGCCTATATAAACAAAACACTCCTCGTAACACGTCTCGATAATCTTGGAATTTCCTCCTAACTTTCGATTTCTGTGGCTAAATCTTTCTTCCCTACTACTATCATGGATCTTGTGTTTCTCTACTGCTCCCCTAATGGAAACAGATTTTCAATGTTTTTTTTTTACTATCTTTTACTACTTCTCATGAAGACTGTTTACTTCTTCCCATCCAAAATGCTGAGGTCCTCTATTTAGGGGATTTCAACATACACCACGCTGAGTGGTTGGGTCCTCTCACACTGATGCAGTGGGGAGGAGGCCAAACATTCAGTATTCTCAACCGTATGGAATAGTTGATTAAGGACTACACATATTTCCAGATTCGTCCCTAACAATTCTTGAATACGCTTTGACTTATGTTACCACTACTCCTCGAAATAAATACACCATTTCCCTCATATTGTAACTTTGACCACAATCTTGTAGCTACTTTATTATAATACTTTTTCTCCAGCAGCATCACCATGCCCCAAACATAATTATCTGGCACTCTTAATCGGGCTAATTTGGAGGAATTGCATTGTTTTTTGCTAAACTACTCTTGGAATGAATCTCCTGCTTTTGCCTCGGAGGACGCTTCATTCACTGCTGAAAAGGTGGGGGCCCGTAATCACCGATGGATGAGCAGGTTTCTTCCATCTCAACTAAAATCTTTTCTCCCCAAATCATTGGTTCGATGGAGTTTGTTCTTGCGCCATTCAGAAAGAGACATTGCATATCGGGCATTGAAAAACTCATATTCTCCTATTACTCTTACTAATTTTCATCTGCTCGGAAAATCGTTGCAGGGATACTAATTCGACAGGCTAAGCACACTTTCCCTAAAAGAAAGTGCAACAACCTGCTTGGTTCTCCTACTGATAAAAATTTCTGGCCCTGCCAAAAACATCTCTAACAACTTTTGTAAATCTGCCTTTCCTTCCCCTATTCGCTTTGATGGTTCTGTTTGCTAGCTCTCCTTCTGAAAAAGGCCAATCTCTTCAGCCTCCTTTTTTTTTTATCTAATTCTACCCTGGATGATTCGGGCACATCTCCTTCCTACTTCTTCTCCTCTCAGGGGTCCTATGTCTTTACCTGTGATCACACATGATTGTGTGATGGGATCCTGAGATCTATATGACGCCAGGAAGGCTAGTGGCCGATGGCATTCCTCCCTGTGTTTTAGGGAGTGTGCTTCTGAGGCTGGCGCCTGTCCTCGTTCAACTCTACTCTCTATGTCTTAATACTAATACTTTTTCCGCGTGCTGGAAGGCACGCACATGTCCAACCGATCCGAAAAAAGGTAGCCGCTCTGATCCTTCAAACTATCGCCCATTAGCTCTCACTTGTATTCTGCCTCCAATACTTTGAAACTCTTTCTTTACTCATTTCCTGGATCTCTGGAGTTTCATTCCCTTCTTTCAGTCATCAATATGGCTTTCGTCGCTCGAGGTCAACTGGTGACATACTTTCCTATGTAACTGATATATGGTCTGCCCTTAGGGACCATGGGGAGTCTTGCTTGGTGGCGCTTGACTGGGTTTGGCACACATCACTGCTCTCTAAGCTCCCTTCCTTGGGTTTCCTCCTATACTCTTTGGCTTACTTTGTCTAGTCTTTCTCTTCTGGACTCGCTCATAATATTCAGCACTCGTTTGATGGACGCACCTCATTCCCTCCCTTTCCTGTTAAATGTGGTGTTCTCAAGGTTTCTGTTTCATCCAACTTATTCCTACTTTTCATCACCGATCTTCTCAGCTGTACTTCCAACTTGTTCACTCTTATGCCGATGACTCAACCTTCCACTCTTCTACTCACTTTCAAATATGCTCCCTCTTTTGCTTCTAGAGTTACCTCTCGTCTTCATCTTTTCGATTCTATCCTTGTCGATCTAGATGGCATTTCCCAGTGGGGTCACTGCAACTTTGTAAAATTCAACTCTTTAAAAACTCTACTTCTCTACATCTCTCTCTCAAAAACACCCCTCCCAACTTTCACTATTTCCTTCGACGGCTCCTAACCTCTCCTGTCAATAACCTAACAATCTTAAACTGATCTAACATAACAATAATTGATAGGTTAAACCTCACAGTTCAAGGCTAACTAAGATGGCCTCAAAGAAAACTGGGGAGTTCTGTTCAGGTTTTGCAGGAATTTTTTTTCCCTGAACAGTTTCCAGTTATATAAGGCCTTATTCGCCTTTGTTGTATGAGTACTGTTCTCACATTTGGGGGGGCTCCGACTCCACCCTATCTATTTTGGATGGATGGAGTCTAATGACTAAGAGACTAATAAACTGTTTCCCATAACTTTCAAACTTCTTTGACCCTCTATCTCTGTTACGTGACCATTGGCGCACTATCTCTTTTTATAGGTACTACAGCGGTAGATGCTCAGGGGAGTTGGCCGCTCTTCGCATTGCACTTCCATTGAGTCGCCCTCGAAATACAAGGGGTGCCTTGCTCTCGCATGAATTTTGCGTGAGTATTGAGAACCCCAGACTTGTTCGTTGTGGTGCCTCTTTCTTCACAGCCATCTTTCTCCTGTGGAACTCTCTACCTTCTTGCTTTTCCAATTCATATTTATTCTCTCCTCTCTTTAAAAGCCCACGTCTGCATCACTGAGAGTTTGCTTTAGGCTGGAGAATTGGGTGATTTTTTTTTCCATGTTTTATTTTCCCCCCCCCTTTAAAAAGGGACCGGCCCGTGAGTGGTGGTTAAAAATTAAAAAAAAAAAAAAAAAAAAAAAAAAAAACTTTCCAGAGGAGTAAACTTAGTTCTTGTCTTTACTTTGACTAGTTTTCACAGCCTCACTCCCTCTTGTATAACCATTTCAATAAATAAATTTTAATAACCTATACTCTAAATTTAGGGAAGAATAGGGTTGGGAAAAAAACTGTTTTTTTCAAATCCTATTTTTTTCATGTTTTCGTTTTTTCAGTTTTTTTCATTAATGTCATTTGCTTTACAAATATAAAAGAGGCTAATAATGATATTTCACTTGAGTATTTTTCATTTTTCAAAATATGAGGATACATGAAATTAAACAAAAATATTTCCATTATGATTTATAAAATACCAGAACTACCTTTCTCTTATATTTTAATCAATTGTTTTCTTTACAATTTACAGTAGGTTGTAGCCTTCAGATTGCTTTTTGTAGGCTTCTACTTACTTAAATTTTACTATGTATTTTACATTTGTATCATATAATCATATTTTTATAATTTACTTTTAAACATTAATGATATATTATTATTTTATATAGAAAAAAAAGTCTGAATGACAAAATTTCTTTTTTTGACTACATAATACAAATGAAATATTAAAAATTGAATTAAAATTTTACCAAGATTGTAAATGAAAAAGGAGGATGAGTGAATTGACTAAATAAATTAATTTAAATTTTACTTGTGTTCAATTTATTTTTAATTCACTAATCACTAGTCCCCCTTCCCCAGACCCCAGTCACTAACAGAGTACTGACTACTTGTGCTATGATTACTGTCACAGCTTATAATATCACTGGGCCCTCCATCAGCGTAATCAGCCACATTTAATTTTTATATGACTGATAAGTCTGATATCTCAGAATCGCATGAAGTATTGTGTGAGCAAATGACAGTGGTGAAGGAGCAGGGGCAGTAACAGGACTCTTAAGCTTAGCTGCCTTAGCAATAATCATCTCTCTCAAATTTCCAGAAATTCCTAGCTCTAGATTATTTGAGCAATAAATACTAGTTTTGCAACGTCTACACAACAAAAGTTACACTTCATGCGAGGACCTTTGCTACCTTTTATTTCCTTAAAAAGTACAGTCACACGACTTTTTCATGTGGCATTTTAATTCCTGCTTTAAATAATGATGAAAAAAATGATTAATGAAAGCTGAAACGAGTAAGAAAACATAGATGGAATACCACAAACAAAAATATTTATTGATATTCAAAAATTCAGAATATAAAATAATATGGAAAAATCATATAAAATTTTGAACACAAACTATAGGCTTTCTCCTTGTAGGAATTGGAACCAAAAAATGTCCAAAAATTAAGTTTGGAAAAAATCTAATAATTGTTCAAACATGTAAATTCCACAACTTAATTGAAAAAAAATTTTTACTTGTTTTTTTTCAGGCTGTTTTTTTTTTCATGAAAAAAAACGTTTTTTTTTTGTGGAAAAAAACGAGCATGTTTTTTTCCTTTCTCAACCCTAGGGAAGAAACAAAAACATGAAATATTGGATAAACATTCTAACACTAAAATAATGAAAAATAAATAAAGATGACAATAATAAAAATAATAATAATAATAATAATAATAATAATAAAACCCCTCAAATTCCCTACAGTATCCACAAGGGATTTCCAGGAGAGAGTCTTGTTAGATGAATCCCTGGAAGAATCAAAGGATCCTGCAATTGTCTCCATTTCACTTACCACGAATACACAAAATATCCAGCAACCCACTGGTGGGGAGGTAGAGAGGGATACACGAATCCACAGTATTGTGTTAGATCCAGATAACCTTCTGGACCCGCTGGAGCTAGTCTTAATACAGGATTCGGATCCGACATTGAGGCAGCTCAAAAGGGCTATTCTCCAGAACTTGCATTATGTTGGACTTCTCAAGCCTTTCGCGTGGATGCAGAATTATATATTTACTTGATAAATGATTGCATGTACAGTGGATTCTCTATGGAAGAATATGCTCTAATCGTCCCATTCCAATTTCTGACAAAGATTGCCATAAAAGTACACTGGATGTATGCTCACATAGGAAAGCATAAGTTGCATTCCTTGTTGATACAACAGATTTGGCATCCAAAAATTGGAAGCATTTGTAATGATATAACTTCCACCTGTTACAAGTGCCAAGCTTTCAAGATCTTCAGGATCTTATATGTTCCGCCTACCTTAAAGATAGTCACATCTCGTCCGTTCGAACTGGTGGCTATGGATTTAATCCAGTTTCCTTGTTCTACACTAGGAAATAGCTATGCTCTGGTAATGGTGGACCATTTCACTAAGTAGGTGTCAGCCATTCCAATAAGGAACAAACAAAGCATCAATGTGACAAGGGCTGTGCAACACTACATATTGCCCTTCCTTCCTCAAATTCCTGAATGGTTTATGACAGACAATAGAAGGGAATTTATAGGGCTGGAATTCGAAGAGCTGTTGAAACAACAACAAATAAAGCAATAAAAAAAATATCACAATTACCTAACTGTACTCCAAGAGTATAGTTCAAGCATCCTAAGTAGCAAGATTTAACTCTATACAGACTAACTGACCCACATGACAATGTATTTCATTTTTAAACCGTCATCATGTTCATTTGAAGATGTTCAAAATTCTTACCTTATCGTTGAGATTAATGGTATAAGCATAAGAAAGTAAATCAAAACAGACTTCTGATATTTCTTGTATTTAATATCATCAAATGGTTTCAATAACTTAATGCAGTATGATATTATTTAAAATTTAATAGATTTTACTTTGGAAATGGAATGAAAACACACAAAATTCTTTGAGCAACTTCTTTCCAAATAAATTACATTGTTGATAGACGAGTTGGAATATCTTTGATAACATCAAGATAAGAAATAATCAACCTTTTTTAATTTGCCTTCATCTATTTATATATTTATATTTTCTTCTTTATAATTTGAAGTCATTTTATTAATAAATTTTTTATCAAATCTCGACATAAACTCCGACGTCAACATCCGCAAGCAAGCGGGAGGCGGATGCGGTTCTTTATATGTGCAGATGCGCATGCTATGCATCTATAAATTATAAATATAATATATAATAATAAAATATAATATATATATATATTAATATATATATAATATATATTATAATATTATTAATTTTATCAATTTGACAATAAAATTCGGAACATCCGAGGCAAAGCGCGATGAAATCATACATATCTACATATAGTCGGATGCTCGCGGATGCGGAATCTTACTATGCACCTATATTATATATTATATATATATATATATAATATTAATATTATAATAATAATTTATAATTTTACTATATTATATATTTATTATATGAGCCTCCTAGCCAAGGAGGTATGAGCACTCGTAGCAAGCGAGTAGTGGCAGGCTTTCGAGACTGGGTTTCGAGCAAGAACTGAGCTTTCTCTATTACTCTGCTCGTTCAACTCAGACCCTAACGAGTACATTGGTAGCGTGCTTTTTGCTGATAGTGGGGAATACATATATCCGGATCGTGGTTAGATAGCCTGCCAGCCGGGATTATGTAGTACGTTATGGCCTTGATACACAAGACTTCCTCATGGGTCACTTGACAGGTCTAGACTCTGGGGAGGTCGTTTTATATATATATAAAATTATAATATATTATATATTATATATATAATTACATAATATAATATATTAATAATATATATATAATAAATAAATATATTATATAATAATATATATACTTAACTTTTTAGAAAGTTGTAATTTTACTAAAGAATGTAAGAAGCATAGCTACAATTGTTTAATGAGTATTTAATTTAGGATAATTTACGTAACTATACGCAAACTACAACAACCTTCACACCTATCCAATAAAACTCATAACTGAATGTAACGTTATGCTTCTTACATATTTGAGTAATCGACAACTTCCTAAGAGAGACTAAGAAAGCACTCTTCTCGGATAATTAGAACATAACCTATTTAATAGAAATTATCCGAATTATCGATTTATTTACATGTATTGAAGCAGTTCTAGAATTATCTAATAAGTCAGGTTTAATATATATAAATAATATATAATAAATAATATACATATATATACTATAATATATATATTTATATATAATATATGTATATTTATTTATATAAGATATAATTTATAGTAAATGTCCGTCATGGAGTCATGAACTTGAGCCGAGGGCTAATATATCCCAAATATATTTTACGTTCTCGGAGTGACTCGAAGATCAAGATATGAATCTACTCAAGTCATCGATCAAAAATGACCTACTGGCAGAAAATAAACCTTGCAATATTTATAATATATTATAATATATATAATAATAATATTATACAATATATATATATATATATATCTTAATTAATTATAATATATATATAATGGAGAAGAGAGAGAGAGAGAGAAGAGATCGAGTAGAGAGAGAGATAGAGACGCAGGGGAGGGGCCATCTACACAAAAAATTATAATCAATAAAATATTATGTCAACTAAACCAAACGTCCGTTAGATTAATAAAATTCAACTGATCAAGCTTTGTTTCATCTGTACGGTTATCGTTTAATTCCCAGATAACTTCGTAAGCTACAGAGAACCACACATCCTTGCAATGCATATACACGATTTAAATTGGTGTATGTGTTTTTCTGGTTAGAGATAATCGAGTCAAAAATATTCATTATAATAAATGTAGAGCAAATTTGGATTCAGAATCCGATATATAAGGTACGCTAAGAAAACTTAGTCTAACGATAGTTGGTAATGAATTTAACATTGGGATATACCAGGCGCGCTAGGTGATAGACAATAGGTATGGAAATAATGTAAAATTGATAACACGACAAGACACATCCGTTATCGAATTACTTATGAAAGTCCTGTGAATAATGCCTACGATAAATAAACTATTAATTAAGAATAAAATGATAACTAAGAAAGGAAACATTTGAGGCTGAAAATTAATATGAGCGAAAAATGACTTATTAAAATAATAAAATGATTGTACGAGGCAAGAACAATCGTTGCCAAAAACTAACTCATTAACCGACAATACTTCTAATACAAACGTAAAGACAAGTGAAATTAAGGAAAAAATCATCTTAGCGCATTCCAAAAGATAAATACTCTCTCTAATATCGCATATAGTTGTAAGCTCCTGTGTTAAATCATGGAGGTCAATAAGTAATGATAGGTGACGAGGAGACGACTAGAGAGATATTAATTGATAAATTTGCATGCGTGACAGTAAACATTCGTAAGAATTCAAGCTAGCACTCAACTGAACGAGTATTGATGTTCGAAACAAATAAACAAATCAATGCCCTCATAGTCAGACAGATTACCCACTTTGGAAGAATCACTTTATCTTTGGAAAAGACCGACACTGAATCTAAAATGAAAATGTAATTGATGAACTCCGATGCCAGTAAATCAACATTTGTCAATCTGATATGAACAGGCCTTGGAACTTCAGTAAATTATTCTTATTTAATATTATTCTGGTTTATATGGTTTACATATGGATTAAATAAAGAAAACTCAAGTCGGTTAAGCAGGCGAAGAGATTTTAGATCAATCGCGCTTATTGTCTTGTATCCTGTTGAGCAGAACATCTGAATTGGGAATTTATAAGATTAATTTTGGTGAAAAAATAAAAAAACAAGCTACCAAACAGGTTATTTGCGTTCCGAGTATCAACAAATCAAATTTGAGACTCATCATAAAAAGAGATGATTCAGCTTAATGAAAAAGAATGTGTTTTGCCATTGAATCGACAATATTCAAAAACGAAGAAAAAAAGAATATTAAATTAAATCATGTTAATTAGAGAGGAGGATATCCTAAAATATAAATTAGAAAGAGAAGATAAATATAGTAAATTATATTTAATAGAAAATATTAATTTCATATTTGCTTATATATATATCTATAATATTAAATAAAATATTTAAACTTAAAAATGTTCGAAGAGAAATAGGATGAAAGTACAAACTATTTGATCTAATGATTGAGATTGGGATGCACATCAATCAATTAAATAGCTATATCATAACTAAAGTGAAATAGCGGAATAGGGATAAATCCAACGCGCACTAAAAAATAATAAACGGCGTGGTGTTAGACACGCCACCATACAATGCCCTTTCGTTTGGAAGGAAGGTAATATTGGAAATGGAAATAGCTTCAAACTCGCAGGAATGAAAGGAAATTTCATATTAGAATTGATTCCACACGCAATAAGATCGAAAAAGATCGAAAAATAAGAAGAAGGGATAGACAGAGAATGAATCCGAAACCAAAGAAATGAAACTTTCAGGGGATGAAGCGGGCACAGAAAAATATGAAGGAAACTTTAACTCATTTCCATCATTATATCATGAATATCTTTCCCAAGTATGAAAGATAACAGTCAATTTGTCTTCTAAGGGCGTGTGTCAATATAAAACAATCTTCCTAAAGCCAAAATTATCGCAATTAGAGATCACAAGTTTAATTTTAAATATGAACTATATAATCATGATTTCGCTATTATTTATATAAAAATTTTTAGAATTATTTCATAAATATTCGCATCATTATTATTAATATATAAAAGTAGACTTTTAGCGATGTTGGCAAATATAGCAATAATCTTTAGTTGTATAAATATTTAAAGATCTATATCTAGTTAGAAGATGTTTGATTTCGGTAAATTATCTATATTAATAAGTCCAAATAGATATTGAAAGGCATAGATATTCTTATAATGGCTTTTTGCTTTTGTACTATCGAACTTAAAAATTGTGATGGGATAATCTTTAACTATTTTACGAAGTAAATCCAGTCATTATTATCTTGATTAATTTGCCAACCTGCAACAGCTTCCAGAACCATTAGATAATTTTCATTTATTTAGTTATAGTTAATAGTTATAGTTATAGTTTTAAGTTGAAGAGTTGAAAGGTAAGAAAAGGTTCATGATAAGTTTACATAGACAATAAAATATTTATTGAACTGAAATAATATATATAAAAAAATAGCACATTATATATATTATATATAATTATATATATATTATTTATATATATATTATATATATATATATATTATAAATATCTATACAATATAAATATATATATTATGGACCTCTAAATAAGAAGAGGTGGTCAGGGGAAGAAATAAGTATAATATATACATTACGTATATATAATATATATATAATAATATATATTATATTATATTAATATTATATATATAATATATATATATATACTAGGCGCTACTCTATTAAAAGGATTTACATAAAAAGACATGAAAAATGCCGAACACTATGCGTGGAACCCTGCAGTGTCACGTGTTAGCTAAAACTCAATAGAAAGAGCGAAGTTGCCAAAGTTGCTTATTTTTTATCAGCTCTAGAAAATGTTATTTTTTTAAGGGTCGAGCGAGTTGACAGGGGGATTCCTAGTCACCCGCTGAGCGAGAGACCATGAATCTTTCATCTTGTCTGATATAATCTAGGTTTCCTTTTAGTTAAAAACAAACTTTGCCAACTGTTTTTCCCCTTTGGGGACCGCCCTTTTAAAAAAATTTTGGGCCCTTTGGAAAAAAAATAAAAATATCCAAAAGAAAAAAAAATCGTTAAGATAGATCGTTCAATATACGGCTCATCTTTAAAAACAAGTTCTATATTATATATATATATATATATATATATATTATAAATAAATATAATAAATATATATAATTAATATATTATATATAAAATATATATACTAACATAATACAATGGAACAGTGTCGACTTAGTTTAATATTTATAAATTTTTATTTCAACGAGAATATAGTGTGAGCTGTAAATCGAATTCAAACTATTAAATTATTAAACCAATAATTTTGATACCTTATTATTAACTAATTTTAACTTCTGCGTCAATTTCCTTTGTGGCAAGTTAACATTAACGTATATTACAACTATTTTTAACTGGGTTCGACTGTTAGTAGGAATGCAAGCTACAGTGATTTCGAAAACTAGATAGGTAAGAATAACTGATAACATATAGGAATAGCGTATAAATTTGTATGGAATAAGTGAAAAAATTATTTTATTATTTTTTTTATTTTTTATCAAACTAAATAGGAGAAAACTAATCATACGGAATAGGGGCAAATTTTTAAGGGGCTCGAGCCGAGTGGGACAGAGGGGGGACGTTTTACATACACCGTAGGGGAGACCCCCACATACCAAAGAGCGGGGTTCCGGTTTTTTTATTCCTAGCCTGTCGTTCACCCGGAGGAGAGACCTCGATCTTTGCATTTGGTTTCCCTGGGTATTTCTTTATGTTAAAAAAATTAAAATTTTTATACATTTTATACATTGATTCTAAATATGTATTTAGTTTTCTTGCCTAGTGTTTGGATTAAAAAAAATTAAAAAAATAAAAAATTTTTTTTTCCATTTTCCATACAATCATCACGTGATTCCATATAATAAAATTTTATCAGTTTTCTTCCTTAGTTTTCGAGATATCATACGGTACTTCTTTAGTTTCCCACTGTATAAATAAAGAGAAAATTTACAGGTATTATACTTTTAAAATTTATATAATAAGACAATAGTATGATTTATTATTTCGCAGTAAATACGTGAAGTTATCCATCCGAGCATCCGTCAATGTGAAGAGAACAGAATGTTTCGAAGCTATCATAATCATTCCAGAACGTATTGTTTAATATTCATAGTTTGAATTGCGATCTAATGAAAAGCTTTTAAATTCTAGACAAAATAATCTTGGCCGTGTTTCGTATTAATCAATCGCAAGATCTAGATGGGGATGTATAGGATATACGAGCGGTATTGAGGGTTTACAAAAGGCTTATTATTATATACTGCATGGAAAGTCTTGCTTACAATTTATCACAAAACAATGCTTTTACAATTGTATGATTTCTAACACGATTTATGAATATACTTGAATACAAAGACACAGCAATACCAATTTCACCTGTGAAATGAGTCTCAGATGCTAGGTTTTGTTGCCAAAGAATTGATTTTGTTACGTGTACGTCATGCAAAATCTTTGTCAAAATTTAGCTCATTTGCTTTTAATTTTAACTTTGAAGGCATATATTCTTTTTATTTTTTAATTGGTTAATAAAATAGAATAACAAAACAATAATAATATATAAATAATATAATATAATAATCAATAAATTAATAATATAATATGATTTTAATTAATAATTATAATTATTAATTATAATTATGTATTGTAATTATGTTTTAAAAGATAATTGGATGAAGAAGTTACTAGGTTGCATCTTGATCATCTAGGTGTTAAGCTTACTAAATTAACTGCTGTTCAGTCTCAATATTTAATATTGAGAAAGATAAGAGAAGATCACAAAATAAACGGATGTTTACCTCTTTTAAAAGAAAAAAACATTGAATGCAAAAGTCAGAAAGAAAAACGTAACTACTCTCTCTGATTATTTGCATTTCTCCAGTCTTTAAGATCCTCTTTGATTCTATGCATGTATTTTAGAAGTTCTATACCGTCTAATATTCAGTTATTGCTTTCAACGCTTTATTTCCATGGCAATCTTACTCGTGATACCTTAAATAAGTCAATTAAGGAATTTAAATTTTGCAAAAGTATTAAATCTTCAAAGATTACAAAACCATTCACAAATACAGATTTTAAGGTTAAGGCTACCTCAAAATCGGTTTTAACCTGGGCAATTCATTTACCTTTTTTGCTCAATTTTATAGAGGAAAATAATTTCTCGAAATGTTTCAGACTATTAGTTGAGGTTGTCAAAATTATTTGGTCCCAGAGCATACTTCATTCGTAAGGTTATATGGCAAAGAGCAGTCGATTTCAAAACATCACTTGGTTAATACATTATCCACGTATTATGCGAGAAAGGGGACCATTGATATATTTTTGGGCTTTAAGATTTGAAGCTAAACATTTTGTTATTGAAGCGTTTTTTTTTCAATTTCACAATTTCCTTTGATTTGTCGATACCTTTAAGATTGATCCTACTCGTTATTATTACGTAATGGAAATTTCAATTGATATAAATGATCAACTTTAAGTACCTTTTAGAATGGAATAAACAAAGTAAGAGAATTAAGTAAGCTAAAAGATTGGATAAACTTATATTTATTGAGAAGTTAAGACCTATTTCGTATGATACTTCTATATATTGAGAATTGAGAAAAAAATTCAGAAAAAAGGATTTCTGCTGTTGTGATAGACTTATGTGCTATATAGTCTCCGATAAAGTGAAGAGGAATTGATTGAGTTTAGTAATTTAGAAGAAAAATATCACTACGTCATTCTTTTTTAAAAGGAAACTTTTTGTTTCAGTTTCAGGTTTTAATAATTTATAAATTATAAAATATGTATTTTAATTTTTTACTTATAATAAATTACATTGTAAAAAGTTTACTTATTTAAAGTTTCATTGATCTTTCTGTTTTGAGATTAAAGATAATTTTTTTATTTTTTCTTTGTTTAATTGGCACTATCTTTTTCTCGGAACTGGATTTTATAATTTATAATTTTTTTTTGAGCAAATTTGAGATATGTACAAGGATCAAAATTTTCGGCAAAATTCAATTTTGTATTGTTCGCACAGTTTTATTGGAGTGCAGACAAACACTTAAAAAAATTTAGGTTAGAGAAGAATAGCTAGTTATGAAAGCAGGTCTGAAAGCTCCAATATTCACAGAAATGATGAACATGAATCCTGGACAGGATGAAATTGTTGATGGTAAACGAGGGTGGAAGAAATGAACAAATTTATAAATGAATTTGATTAAAAGGAGCGAAGAGAATGATATGGGTATATGGTTGAGTAAATTAGAAAGTAAGATTCATGTGGAGGTTTATACTGATGCTTCTTAAGGTATGAAAGGTTGCACTAATCCACAGGGGGGGTATATTGTTGCGCTGAAAGAAATAAAAGGAAATAGATGTCTGATTGCTTGGAAAGTGAGGTGTATGAGAAGGGTTGCAAGATATACAATTGATTTTGAAGCGATTGCTTTCATTGAAGGAATACGAGCAGGGATATATGATGAAGAATGAGAGAATGTAATAAACGGTTATTCAACAGACATAATGAGTGTATACAGATAGGACATAAAAAAATGCTATATATTCAGTAACGCAAGTGGTGTGTAAATGTCTGAGAGTAGATATATAGCATGGATCAACTTGATGATGGAAGAAAGATTTCAAAGGTTGAAAATCGGTGGATACAAACATCAGTTAGCGGATGTTTTTACTAAGAGTACAGCGGTTGTGAAGGGAATAATAGATTACGTGGAAGGAAAGGATGGGAGGGGTGTAGAAAAAGATTTAATAATGACATTTTTTTTCTCTTTAAGATGCTTGAATTTGAACGTTTTATCTTGTGGTAATCGCATTCACATGCTTGGGAGAATCAAGTTATTATTTGTGTCGAGTGATTGTTTAGTTTTTGTTTGCTGTTAAGATGTTCTCATAAATAAAGGTGAGAAAATCGTTTTATAATTTATTTATATTATAAAAAGAGAAGAATGGGAATTCAATTCAATTGACATTAAATCAGTATATTTGCAAGGTGATATAAATAAAAGACAGTTTATATCACTCAAAAGGATTCAAAAGATGGCCTGAATGACAAAAATAGGTACCAAATGAAAAAAAAAAAGCACAAGTTTTGTTGGAAGCGTTAACCAAAAATAATTATTGATATTTAAGGAACAACATCAGAAATAATGGCTTACCGCGCGAACCTTACACTGTATAGAAAATGTCCGGAAGGATAATTGGCTGGTGGACAACGGCTTTTTGTGTTATAGCGTAAGGTTTTTAAGTTTTAATTATAATTTTTTTTTGCAAATTTGAATTCACAAAACGGATTCAAAAGATGTCTAAGCGAAAAGAGTACAATAGCAAGAAATGTGCACATCAATGTGTACCTGTTTTTTGAACGTAACAACACAGCTTCTATGATTCAGGTGATTACAGAAACTTGGTAATAAAAAATCCGAACTAAGATCCAATCGAGAGAATGAATCCATGAAATGATTGGGTTGTGACAACGCGGGTACTGATTTTGTTGTTGTATAAACCTAAGCTTTTAAAGTTCTATAATTTTATAATTTTTTTATTTGACAGAATTTTGAAATGTTGCACAAAGCATTCCAAAGATTCCTGTCAAAAAGAGGTTAAATTGAAATAACTTGTACCGTGGTCCAGTTTTTGAACGTAGAATTCACTACAGCTTATTTAATATTTAGAGGTTCATTTGAAATAAATTTGTACACCCGTGGTTCACAGTTTTAATAGTAAGCGTAGATCCAACAGCTCTAGTAATTTCGTGATAACAAGAAGCCAGGGTACGAAAAAACCGACTTCTACGACTTCATGAGAATGATAGAAAATATCAGGAAGAGGATTGGTTGAATGGACTAACGGAGGCCTAATTTGGTGTTATATTATAACTTCCAGTGTGTTGAACCATGCGAAAAATCTTAAATTTAAGAATACTTGTCTTATTACTCTATTAGTAAGATGAATCCGTTTCTATTTGTTTAGTATTAGTTAATAATTTTGACTGTTTTATTTGATATTCTAAAAGTGAACCAGTGGGCTTATGCCACATATAGAACTATCAATTTTATGACTATAACAAAAAATAAAACAGGTTTTATTGGTAGGAATTTCAAGCCTTTATTACAAAGATATCTAAGTATATTTTTGGCTCCCTCTTTGCCATAAATGTAAATTTTTATGTATCCATGAGTGCAACATATCCCCTTTTAACTATAACCTTACTGGTTTTATTTCGATAAATAAGTTTGATATAGTGCAACATTTCAAGCCAATTTCCTCTACGCTTCGTTTCAGAAACGGCAAATCTTGGCAATTTTAGATTTAAACCATTTAAAAAAACTGTTTCGAGAATTTAAGTAGGAAGGTTGTATTTACAGGAATGAAAATATGTTTGATGGTGAAAGTCTTTCCCCTATTCAATGTATTTAGAAATGGGAATTCTAAAATATGATTTGACCAATAATTAATTTTCGTCTTTTCTATCTCGTCTATATATATTAGTATATATATAATATATTCTATATATCTATATTAATCTATATATATAATATATTATTTAATATAATATATATATATATATTTTTATAATTGAGAACATGGCATTGCAGTTTTAACAAATTTGTTATAATATTCAATTTCTTTTTCAAGAAAGCAAAACTATTTACAAATGATATTCATTAGCGAAATTTTCTTGTTTTTAGAAAGTATTAATGTGTTTTTATCATTCATCCAAGTGTTTATTTCCCATTTTAAATAAACATTCATCTGTATAGTGTTTTCAAATTATTTGTTTAGCTCAGATTTGTTTTTGTTTTTAAATATTATTCTCCAATTATAGCTGACAGACGAAGAAAAAATTGAGGCAATGAAAAGTGCTGAAATTGGTCATTATCCTGAGGAATACAGAAAAATAGCAATAGCAAAAAGGAGTTTGGAGTCGGGACTTTGATTATGATGAGTCGAGAGTATATAAATCCTCTCAAGTTGGAGAGTAGTTATTGAGTTAAAGTTAAATCACATTCCATCAACTAGATTAAAGTAATAATAATAATAATAATATATAATAATAATAATAATATAATAATAATAATAATATAATAATAATAATAATAATAATAATAATATAGATAATAATAAGTAAGAATAATTAGTGATGCACATGAGTGATATTTTACCCCAAGGGTTGGGCAGTTATATCTTGCACCGTTCATATATACTATATATTATTATATATATATATATTATATATATATTTATATATATAATATTTATATATATATATATATATAATTATATATATATATATATATATATATATATATATATATATATATATTATTATATATAAATATATATATATATATATATATAATATATATATATATATATATTATATATATATATTATAATATAATATATAGGACCGTATATGATATATATATATATTATATATATATTATATATATATATATATATATATATATATATATATATATTTATATATATATCATATATATATATATACTATATATATATATAATATTATATAGTATTATATATATATCATATAATATAATATAATATATATAATAATATAGGGAGACGATACAACATACTCCGGTGATGAAATTAGCCTCCCCATTTTTAATGGGCTCGGCCATTTTCTATTTTTCGTACATATTCTTTACACATTCAGTTCTCCAGACAACATCTTACAACCACACCTTTATCCACATTTACATACATACTATATCCACCCGTATTCTAGACAACATCTTACCAGACATAAGCCTATCCTTTTATCCCATATGTGTGAGGGAGAAGAATTGCCACATCGTAAGTCCTTGCGTTGTCGTTAGAGGCGACTAAAGGACGGTGATATTGGGTGTGGCTGCCCTCTACCGAATATCTTATTTGTGCAGAACTTGCTAATGATGCTTGGAGAAGTCGTGATTCATAAACGGCCATTCTATCATTTCGGTGAAAATGTATGACATCGTATGGGTACATGAATGTCAGAGGATAATTGTTAAGGGAAAAGAGGAGAGAGGTGATGGATTATTTAGAAAGGGCAAATTTTTGATTGCTCGCTATGACTGAAATTAAGATGAAAAGAACGGTGAAAATGAGTGGTTGTGGTGTGAAATGTGTGTGTGTCGTGTGTAGGAAAGGAATGAGAGGGGAGAGAAGGAGGCAATTCTTATTGAGTGACTATTTGGTAGCAGAGCTATGGGTAGACGTTTGGTGTGTGAGTACTAGAATTCTAAATGGTTAAAATTTAAGTTTGAAAAGGTCAAGGTATGTGTGGTATGTAACATTATGTGATCCATCTGATTGTAATTGTTGTAAGAGAGAGTGATTTTCTGGAATAATCTGAATGATTGTTTGGATGGGGGGTGAGTAGGAGCTTCAGAATTGATGTGTTGGTGGACCTAAATGGTTGGATAGTGATCTAAAAGGAGATGGTTAAACAGTGGTTTGGGTGTCTCGGGGAGAAAAATTGAGGAATGGGCTAAGAAGGTGCATGATTTCTGTTAGGAGAGAGGATGTGTGTAAGTAATATTTTCTTTAAACAAAGCGACTATTCAAAGTATAACTAGAGTTGGTGTAAGGTAGAGGCATGGTATCGAAGTTGAAAAGTATGAATTGATTTCTGTTAGTTTGTCGAAGAAGGAGATGATTTGAAGTATGTGTTGATGTATAAATAAGTGAGGGGCGGTTAGAATGGATTACCGGATTCTTATCTTGTTTTATGTAAATTAAGTTAAACTGGGGGGCTTGGATGGAGAGGAAGGTGATAAGGAAGAAGTGGCGGTAGAATTAAGAGTGAGAAGTTATTAAAAAGATAATAAGATAAATATTTAAGAGCGCTTCGCATAGTAAATCCAGTTGAATGTATACAAGTGAAACGAACAAATCTGGGAGCAAGGTGAAGGAAGCAGTTGTTAGGCCTTCCAAAGGAAGTATCGTGGACTGTGCGTAAAGTAGGAAGTAAGAATGTATGTTAACAGTGAGTGGTGGAGAAAGAGTGGTCGCAGCGGGTTAAAGTAAAAAAGAAGCATGGGTTGAATTTACTCTAAAAGCCAAGATGAAAGTTTCAAAAGAAAGATGTTTGGAATTATAATAGGAGGGAAAAATTAAATACTAAAAGGTGCATTACATAGAGGAAAAAAGAGGTACAGAACAGTTTGAAGGAGAGAATGGGGCTTACAAGGGAAAGGGAAGCTCATTCTGGAAGGAAGCACGACCAGGTTAGAAATGGAATTAAGAGGAATATGCTGGTCTAGAATATTGAATTAGGGATGGTGCTTTCGTACTGATGAAATGGATGTGAGGGAGTGTGGAAGGAACCACTTCGAAAATCTGATATATCGAATGGTAGTAAGTGAGAGGTGATACTGAATTGTGTGTGGGATGATGGTGCAAAGAAGAAATAGTTTATTTTGGGAAGAGGTCATTAGTAAGGAGGAGGTATGGGTAGAGTGAGGGGGAAGTTGAAAAATGGTAAATCTGCAGTATAGATGAAATTACTGGTGAGATGATCAAGAGCGGAGGCGAGATTGGTGATTGATTGGATTTGAAAGTTGTTTTAACAAAGCTGTAATGGAAGGGATATGTTCCGAGGGACTGGTTGGAGAACAGCAAATAGTACCCTTATGTCAGGGTAATGGAGATAAAGGGGAAACTGTATAGAATTATAGGGAATAAGTTATTTTGAGTGTTTTGGGAAAGAATATGCAGGTATTTGGTCGAAAGAGTATCTCGAGTGACTGAAGGATTGATGGTGAAGAGCAAGTGTGCTTTAGGACTGGTAGGAGGATTGTGTTGGAATTTCAAATCTTAACATTGAAAAAAATGATTCAGAACATGGAGGGAAAAAAAATAAATTGTATTTAGGTTTTGATGGATTTGAAAAAGGCCTATGATAGGTTAATAGGGAGCTCATTATGGCAGTGTAGTTACTGATTATATTAGTGTAAGGTTGGTAGTCTTTTGAATGGAATCATAAGTATGCTATGCAGTAGTGAAAGCGTATGTAAGAATTAAATGGTTGGCGAAAATGATGGGTTTAATGTTAGTAGCGGGAGTGTTGACAGCGATGTGTTATGTTCTTCTTGATTTATTCAATTGTATATTCGAGATGGGGTTATGGAAGAACTTAGAGGTTGAGCGTGCAGGGAGATGGTGTTAGAATTGATGGAGAATGGAAGATAGTGGTGGGTGCCTTCTACCTATTTATCGGTAGTTGGATGTTTTGGTTTTGTTTTGTGTAATCTGAAGAGAGTTATGAGGAAGGATTGGTAGAGGATTTGTCAGGTGTGTAAAAGGAGGTGGGGTTTGAAGTAAAACGTAGATAAAGAGTAGGTTACATGGTATGAATGAGAGACAGCCTCGTGTGTGAAGTTTATGTGTAGCATGGTGAAGAGTGCCTGGAACAAGGTCTGACTTTAAATATTTTAGGAATGATATGTTTGTAATGTGAAAAGGATGGATAAATGCAGAGTGTAGTAGGAAAGTTGTGAGGCAGGAAAGTGGCTGGAGCAAAAATTTAAATCTTTTTTATATGTAAAGGACTTAATTCTTGAGTGCACTAAGGGTCCTTACATGGGGGGGTATGTTGTTACCTGTATTTAATGGCATAGAAGTTGAAACTATAGGTCTGGAATAAGGGGCTATAGATCTTAAAGTACATGTGTTGGTTTGAACAATCTTAGGGGATGTTGAGGTGGTGGAGAATTGATAAATGAGGAATGAAGCATTTAGGGAGTTGTGTGGTGTGAGAAAGGAGTAAATGAGAGAATGAATAACGAGAGTACATTAAGAGGTTTTGGTAATGTGTGAATCAGAATGTGTATAGTTGGATTGGTTAACGGATGTATCAGTGTGAGTGTGCTGGCAATCGACTGGTGGGATACCTGAAGAAAGTGGATTGTGTAGGATAAATGAAATTGCCTGGATGAGAGATGTGATTGGCAAGGAGTAGAGAGAAGCGTGCAACTAGGATGGAGATGGCGGGAATTTTGTGAGGAGGCGTAATGGGTTGTGGTCACACCTGGGCAAGGGAATGAACCTACTTGACGACGATGACCATTTGAGGGCCTGTCGCACGGTTACCAGGAAGCTCTTAGGGGTCGGATTTTTGCTGACTGCAGCGAGTCTCACTTAAAGTGCATTGAACGCGCGCGCGGGCGGTAAGCTAGGCTTTATTTTCGATTGTGTCATATTTTTTCTACGTTTCGAGTTGCCAGTGCATGGTGTCGCACCTTTACCCCCAGTCTTGGGCTGAGAAGAACGTGGGGATGATTGATGATGTATTTTATATATCTATATATATATAATATTTATATATATATATATATATAATATATATATAGTTATATATATATATTATATAATATATATAATTATAGTATATATATAATATATGTACGCTGGCAAATGCCAGTGGGAGGCATTTGATAAAATGGGCCTTATCAGGCATTTGCCATCTTCATAATTGCCGCCAAAAACTGGGCATTTATAAAATTTATCAGTAGAAAGTGAATTATTGACCAAGCAATTAATAAAAAAAAAACATTTCAAATAGTTATTTCATTGTTCGCATTTGTAATTTATGTATTGTATTTTGTTTTTATTGATATCGTCATTCTATCCCCACCTCCCTCCCAAGACTGGGGTAAAGTGCCAACGTACACCGGAAACAGAAAAAGTAGTAGAGGAATTGACGCAAGTCGAAAAGTAAGCACAGCCTACCGCCCCTTTCATACCTTTTAGTGAGAACTAGTTTACAGTCAGAAAATCCACTCAGAGCTTCACAGGATCGCAACAGACCCTCACAATGGCATCTCGTCAAACATTAAAAATAAAAAGACAGTAAGAGCCACATTAGGGTATTCAAGAGTGTTCCCAGTCAAACCCACAGAACAATCACCATAACACATGTTCAATGCAAATCCAGCAAAGCATCTAGGGCTGTCAAAATTTCACAGTATACCACAAAGTCGTACAACTAAAAGCAAAAAAAACCATAGTTAAAGTACACCGCAACCACACTTACAAGCTATTAATAACTTTATAGTAACTTGAAGTTTCAGCTCGCTAACTGCTGTAACCTCATCCGCTTGTTTGGCTTACTAAAATAAATTATATGATAACTGAACCATTCCATTTACTATTCCAATCCTTTCTTAAATGTTGCACTGGAGTCTTTCTCAACAACTTTCCTGTACCAACAACTTTCTATAAATTTTAACAACCCTGTTGCTGAATATAGGCTTTTTTATTTATAGCATGAGCATTGCTTTCTTCTTAATTTTCTTATTGTGTCCCCCTGGTCTCCGTCCGTGCTCTACTAGAAGAATTATTGGTCTCTGTATTATAAATAGATGTAAATATTTTGTAGACTTGTTGTCCTGGTTTTGACGCCAACAACTATCTCATCAATGGTCGTGGGTCCTGATAAAGAAAAAACCAGAGAAAACAAACCAAAAAAATGAAACAATAAACAGGAAAGATAAATGAAAACCCTTATAAAACCAAGAAAATAATGAAGTTTTATGAACAAAAAACAACCACCAAGGTCTTCTCACCCCAACCACCACAACAAGGGTACGTTAAAGCGGTAAGGGGATAAATAATTACCTTAATCTACTAAAAAGAAAACAGGTACAAATTTACATATGTATACATTTACATATCTTCACGGTAAGGGTACGTTAAAGTCAAATAATTTCCTTAATGCTAATAATAAATATTCCCTAATACTAAAATACCGTAAACCTATATTTATCGCAAATGTTTATTGAAAGTTTGTTTTCTTTACATTTACTCAATAGTCTTTTTCTATTTTTTCAATTGTCGTTTTCTAAATAGTCCTTTTTCTATTTTAATTTCTACACTTCACTTTTTTTCTTTAGTTTTATTTTTCACACTTTCATGTGTATTTTTCAATTATTTTCTTGTTTCCTGTTAATTTTCTTTTTCTTTATCAATCTAAATTTGTCTTTACAATCAATTTCTGTTTCAATCTTTCTAAATCTTTTCAATCTAATTATTTTCTATTATTCATCAATCTAAATTTTGGTCTTTAAAATAAATCCGTATTTTCAACTTATTTCTTTCCAACTTATTTCTTTCAAAATCTTTTAAATCTAATTCTTCAGGCCTCTTACTTTCTTATTTACTTTCTATTTGTTCTATATTATGTGGCTCTCATTTACCTCAGTCTTGTATAAGAAGAACTTGCCCAGGAAAAACAAAAAGCTGGAGTGTCTCCAGCTTTTTGTTAAATTGTATTCGACAATTCACCCAAATGCAGCGAACCATCAGACCCAGACACCAAGGAACAATTCAACTGCTGGAACCAGCCTCAACAGTAACTTTGCACCATGAAATCATCATACTTCTTCAACTGAACAACAGCCACAATATCCACAAGTCACCTTCAAAACTTCAACCGAAATGAACCAAACTCTCAAACGTAGAACGTAAAATCAGTGGAGCGTCATCATTTGTTCCCGCTCACTTTTATTACATCAACTAATAAGAAAAAGTAATGCAGTCTATTGTCACTTTTTAAATTTGTTATTAAAATTATATTAACAAAGTAAATACTCTTACTTGAAATTATAATGAATATCATAAATAAACATGTAAAAAAATCACTCTTAAAAAAAACACTTATAAATAAACTGTAACACTGCACTCCCAGGTATTCCTTGTTGGTGGACGTTCTAGAAGCTAACCCTAAAAAAAATAATAAAACCAGTAAATTGTGAGACAAAAAATGAAAAAAAAACAAGCTAAATTACTACATCCCTCCCACTCTAAGTTTTGTCTCACAATTTATAACGGCCACAACTTCATTCACTCGTCCCTACATTCTATATCCTTTCTCATAATCCACTCATAACTCTTCCACTCTGCACCTACTCCTCAGTGTAACAAGGTCTCTTGCTACCTTCTACTGGACCCGTACTTACCATTTCTCATTCCCATCAACAAACATCTTCAACTGGCTACTATTTCATTTACACCTTCCAGATCTAAGTAACTCTACTGACATATTTCGCAATTCTCTTTATGAATCTCTTTATGTGCATTCGCCTTTATTTCGATTCACACACTTCATCCATTCACACAAAAGTTTACTTCGCATCTTTCCACTCTCTATTCCACACTTTATCCTAAATCTCTTATCCTGCTAACCACACTTTCACTCTCATCCACATGGAAAACTAACAAATGTATAGGTCTGATTCAAAACACTGACACCTTTAACTAATTATATCACTCTCCAAAAAATAATTATCACTCATCATCCTCATGAAGTAATCCGGGGACGGTAGCAGTGGGGGAACCTCGAGTTTTGATATTCAGAACCCCCCTCCTACGTTTTTCTATTAAAACCAGCTCTTTACCTTGTAACCACAAATCATTCACTCCTTCCACATTCTCATTCATTTCAGTGTCCAATTCATCCTCAAAACTTATACACTGGGGTTGAGCCTGTCAATATCCACGGTGGCCCCTCACGGTCTCAATTGATTTGTGCGCTCTTACAACTCACAGTTCACTCTACCATCTGTCTCATTCTCAAGCACATAACTAACTCCATTCGACATCACTCTTTTCACGACAAAAGGCCCTTCAAACTTTTCTCTCATCTATTACTACATTTTCAACGGTTCCCTTTTCCACAACATATTGTCAAATCCGTATCCCTTCAATAACTTTGCAACTTCAGACTCCGCTTTTCTCCAACACATTCCTATCACTTTCAGCAACCTAACCTAGGTTTAACAACTTCTCAAAATTCTTCTATAGCATACCATTGAGACATCACCAGTAGCTGCCTATGTACTCATTATATGCCCCATAAGCAACTGTTCCATCCAGTAATTCCATTCATTCTCTTCGCTCACTCATATTCGTAAATCTCATCTCAACGTCGATACAGTTCTTTCAGCAAACCATTTCGAATAGGTTACGGAGGTAAGTCCGCACGATGTTCAATCCCCAATCACATCAACATCATGCTCAAACGCTGACCCTACAAACTCCGGTGCCATTCATGCATCAAATTCGCTTCGGTTTAATACACACCATCGGCAACAAACTTCTCTCACTACCTTAGCTACGATTCGCACTTAGTCTTTATTCTTCCACCAGGCCACGCATAGCAAAACTTTACTCTATATGATCTTACCATCACTACCATTCTACATACCGCACATTCGCGCAGTCACTGGCAAAGAAACACAATCAATCACCACTAACTCAAAAGGTTCACTTACATCCATTCCCAATACAGGAGGTTTTACATACATTCTCTGATACTTTCCTTTCTGACACTCTTCGCAAGTAGTCGCCACATCCTTCACTATCTTTCGCAACCAAGGGCTAAACACTCTCTCTTTCATACATTCCCACAGTTTAAACTTTCCCATGTGTCCATATCTACGATGAATCACTAAAGCCATCCCTACTGCTCCAACCACAGAAAACACTGGTACATACAAATCTTCCTCTCGTACTTTCCTTATATAATACACCACATTCTCACACACAACAAACTTTTTCGCAAACACCTTAAAATCGTCTATCAACTGGTCCCATCTACACACTTCCTTATTCGACAAAATACATTTTCTCAGCTCATTCAAACCCTCAGGCAACTGTACCTTCTCAACCATCTCATCATACACCCAATCTTTCCTCTCGATATCACCAGCAAAAACACCACATTCTCTCTCTCTCAACCGCTCCCCAGTCATACTGCCCCCCACAATCAAAACCGAATACAAACTACCGACCACATCACCAACCCTTATTCCTCTTACTCTCTTCTTTTTCACATCAGGCACCTTTGCATACATAGCTCTTAGGATTGTCCATATCTAAATATACCATCAAAATACTGTGCAACCCTTTTCACTCTTATACTTCCACATTCATAACCATCCACCAAAAACATGCTATTCTGGTCGACATCCACACCTACATTCGCATTCCAACCTACCTTTACACTTACCACACCATCAGCTTTCAAAGACATATCTTCCATAGCAAACACTTCCACACCTTTAACCAATTTCACCTTTACATCCCCTACCTTATTCACATACAATCTGACATTTCCCATCCTTATCTTACCTTTTTGTATCATCATTACGTGCCGTGGTTTTTGAGGCCAAAACATTCTCTTTTAGGGTCGTGAGGGTCCTGTTACAAGAAAAACAAAGAACAAACAAACAATAATAAATAAACACATAAAACTCAGAAAAAAAATCAAAACGCAAAACACACAAAACCCAAAATTTTATTAAAAAAAACTTTACCACAGGCAAGGTGAACGCTACAAGTAAGCACCCCTTTCACCGACTACAAGGTAAGCTGACGACGACACGATCCAAAATATTCCATTACCATGAAACCAAAATAAAAAAAACCTTAATTCTACAGATGAAATGGTAAACTAACTTATTATTGCCTTATACTCAATATAATATACAGTTCTCCAATGTACTCCTTCTTTGTTCTCCAATGTATACTTTTAATATTCCTTTACTTTTCAGTTTTGTTTTCAACAATATTATTCAATTTCCGTTCTAAATACTTTCTTTAATTTCTCTCTAATCTACTTTTACGTAAGTCAAATCTCTTTAATTTCTCTCTATTCTACTTTCACGTAAATCAATCTCTCTAATTCTCCTACAATCCTTTCCCACAATTCCTTCTCAGATCTCCACTATTATAGTCATCCAATTGCCACTTTCCTTAGAACTCTATCTTAATTCTCTATCCTATCTTTTCTTATTTACGGTGCTTCAATTCACTCTAATCCACTTCAAGCACTTTAGCGTTAGATCTTTACTATTAGAAAAGTATGTGCAATTTCCTTATTCTTTCAGGATCTTTCTTAAGGCTCGTCGAATAAGCTCCAAAACAAAACTGCGGCAGTAAAAAGGATATCGCATTCATCATGGCAATCGCATAAAAGACAATTAATAATAATAATAATAATAATAATAATGCTAATAGAGTAATGATAATATAATAATAAATAATAGATAATAAGTAATAGTAATAGTAAGTAGTTAATAATAATAATAATAATAATAATAATCAATAATAATAATGAAGGATATAATAATAATAATTATAATATAATAATAATCAATATAATAATAAACAATTGAATTACTTTGAATAATAATAATCAATAATAATAATAATAATATGAATTAAATTAATGACTATATTTAAAAGATGAATTAAAATATATAAATGAATTTCATAAATTAAATAACAGAAAGAAATGCCTTTAATAACTAATAATTACTATATGTAGTCTTATCAAAGTAAATGAAAAAAAAATATAATAAAAAATCTAATCACACTAGGTATTCCTACCTGGGCAATGTTATTGACCAGTTTTTTTTCTCATACCTTTACACTCTTTAACAATCAGACACCTCAAATCCCGGCTACTTCAGGATCTAAAACGAATAAAAAACAACTTTATAAAACCAAATCAGCAATTCAAGACAAGGAAAAAAAGATCACTCAACATAATCACTTACACATATTATAACTTATTCAGCCAAATGGAATCAAATCGCTGGCTGAAGCAAAAACAACGGACAATGAAACACGGAACTGTCAAACTTCAGGAACTTCTCAGACAAGGGAATTCTCACTCATAGAACAATAGTTCCACCTTTCAATCGAAATAACAATAAGAATATTAATAATGAAAAAAATAACAATAATATAATTAATAAATTAATGATAATAATTAATAATAAAGAAATAATGTTAAAAATAAAAACTTTATACGTAAATCGTCAGCACAGTGGAACGTCTACAGTTGTTCTTGTTTTTTCACACTTATAACGGGGGGGAAAAAATAAGGAAAGTTCGGAAACTGTGAAGTCTCAATTGTCCCCTTTTATTTAACAAAGTAAATACTTTCTAACTGGGAAATAATGAATTCATAAATAACATATAAAAAAATCACTCTTTAATAAAACACATATAAAAACAGTAACACCTGCACTCCACAAGTATTCCCTTGTTGGTGGGACTTCTAGAAGACAAACAACCTTAAAAAAAAGAGAAAAAAAAACAGGAAAGTTATGAGACCAATCACATAAAAAAAATTCCTATCCTTACAACTACCACAATAAGATCGGATATAATCTCCCATTCATACTTAAAACTTATACGCTAACAAAAGTATCATACTTCTCATTTCTTACTATCAATAACATGAACTCACCTTCTTCCATACTATAACCTCCAAGTTGTCTTAACCACTCTCCCTAAAATTTTTAACGACCGGTTACATATTAAATTCCTTTTCCTGACGTCTCTCATGATTTCCCTTATATTCATCCTATATAACGCACTTTTTACCTACACTCGACGCATACACCAGTATCAACTTCAAAGCTCTCCTCAATCCCTCTGCAATAAACCTTAATGTCGTGCACTCATCTACGGAACCACGAAATACATCTTGCCACTTACAAATCCGCTTCCCCTAACAAACAGTGTCTGCCCCTATCCGACATAAGGGTCCACCGCTGGTAAACCCTAACTGGCCTCGTTTCCGCGCGACCAGTTCCCCTTACCTGATTAGTTCATACCCACTACTTCATCACACTTACATTTTCTCGTTCACCACTAAGCCGAAACCTTACCAAAAAACATTCCATTAAACGCCTTACCACCACCGACCACCAGGCAACTTACACTTTTGATCATTTTTGCATCATCCCGGTTGTTTACTCCCCAACACCTACCAGCCACATGCCCTACCTTCCCACATAATGTACAGGTATTTCTAGGGAACCTGCACATCCTCGAAAAATGACCCTCAGTCCCACAATTTCCGCATACAGTCTTCCTACATTCACACCTTGCTGACAATCTCTTACCGAATGATCTACCTCCAACATCTCTACATCCGGCCCTATTGAGGGTCTCTTGCAATTCCATAGCCGATATGACCCACTTGCCCACAAACTAAAACAGCGCACCATATTGCCATCTAATTCGTGAAATTCAAATGTTCCCATTCTTCACCACACTAAAAAACACTTCACATCCAACCTCCCTGCATCTCTCTGTTCCATTGTCGCTATTCATGATTCTTCTCACATATCTTGATGTAGCCCAACGATTCTCTCTTTCATGTTTCACTATTACCAACTCGGAGTTCTGCTGCACTCATCGCATGTTCGTACCTCCTGCATATTCACCTGTCTTTCATTTGTCCCCCCATAGAAATTTCTTAAGAATTTTACATAACTTCCGATACGTATTGGCCCTAGAGATCCCTATAAGACTGTATACTGTGGCATGGTGAAGCCTTCATCATTCCGCTACCACTGCTACACATCAATGCCTCTATACTCCCTTTATCTCTTTCTTCTTTTTCAAACACTTTCACGATCTGCTCTACTATTTCTAACACATCCCTCCACTGCAATCGTTCCCTACTCCACCTCATTTTCTCTTTACGCACTCGCACTTTATAAACTCCGCGACTGGAGGAGGGATTGTCTCACAGGAATTTCTTCGATTAACATCTCTATTTTCTTTTATCCCTCATTTCCCAAAACTTCATCGAGTCTAATGTTTCCAACCTATGCGCATAATTATCTAATCTTTTCATTCTTCCCTCTCCTAGCCTTATCAAAGTCATTCACCGTCTATACTTTACACCCCCCTTAACTCTTTCAACCTGTTTCCAACGTTCTTTCTTTACTACTATCACTACGTCGCTTCACCCACGACTCCGATAGCCTTGTAAAATCGAAACATTCTCGCCTTCCAAAAACTCACCTAAACTCTTTAACCTAACACCTATAATTTTCATCACAAATTTCTCCTATGTCAATAGCTCTCAATAACTCTCTAACAAATTGGCACACACCAATCCTTCACTACCATATAACATGCGTATTACTATTAATCTTCGGGAATGTCCCTGAATAAGGACGCTACGTGCTACCTGGACATCAGCCGCGCTCTCAGAGTCTTCAGACATGGTGTCTTCACCTTCAATCTCATTCACTTCCCCATTTGTACTACTATATAAAGAATCTATACTCTTACCTTTTGCTATCACTCTTCTTTCATGTCTTCTATTCTTCGACGTCTTCTTCTTCTTCTGATCCTTCTTCTCTTTTTTCTTTTCTTCTTTCTCCTTCTTCTTTCTATTTTTATCTTCTTTCATTTTCTCTTTATCCATATCCCTCTCATCCACATCACTTACATACTTTTCCTCTTCCAAATCGCTCTCTCCCTTCTGTAATTCTACTATCTTCGGAGTAGAGGTTACTTTCATTCGCGTCCCTTTCGTTCCAATCTCTTTTGCAAACCTCTTATTCAGTATATCATTCCATTCTTTTTGATTCCAATTTTCTCATTTTCCATTTGTTTATCTCTCTCTCTGTTCTTTCTTTCATTCTCTCTCGTTCTATCAATAAGTCTCGATTCCTCCTTTTTTCTTTCTTCCCTTAAGTGCCTCTTCAGGGTCTCTCTACTTCCAATTCCCATCTTCACTTCCTCAGGCGTTAGCCATTTATACCTCGCCTAATCGTCTATGTTCCCCTTGTTCTCCGTCCAGATACGCCACCGTTGGGCGCCAGAATATGTCGTGGTATTGTCCGCCGAACAACATATCTCATGCAAGTTGGTCGTGGTCCGTGAAAAAGAAAAAACCAGAGAACAAACCGAAAAAAAAATGTAACACAATAAAACACAGGACAAATAAATGAAACCCTTAACAAAAAACTTAATGACGCAGTTTATTGAACAAAAAACAACCACCAAGGTCTTCTCACCCCAACCACCACAACAAGGGTACGTTAAAAGAAGGTAAGAGAATAATACTTATTTAGATAATCCTACTAAGATATCAATACCACCCCAAAACAAAATTCAATGGGCCTTACCATACTCCACATTGAGAGTAAGGGTATTGTTAAAGTTGGCAGCAATAAATTTTCATTTTAATGTATAGTAATATAAACTTTCACCGATTAGCCACTACCGTTGAAGCTATTAGTTTCTCGCAAATGCTTATTGAAAGTTTGTTTTCTTTGTAGTTTTTATACATAGTCCTTTTTCTATTTTTATACTTGCTCGTCTTTCCTAAATAGTCCTTTTTCTAGTTTTAAATTCTCCTACACACTCACCTTTTTTCTTTACGCTTCTTATTTATTCACACATTTCATGGATGGTATTTATTCAAGATTCATTTTCTCATGTTTCTGTTTATTTTCTTTCTTTTAATCGACACCATCCTAAACTTTGCTCTATTACAATCAACTTCTGTTTTCAAATCTTTTCTAATCTTTCAATCTAAATTATTTCTCTATTATTCATCAATCTAAATTTTTGTCTTTAAAATACATCGAGTTGATTTTCAACCTGTATTTCTTTCCAAACGTATTCTTTCACAAATCTTTAAATCTCAATTCTTCAGGCCTCTTAACTTTCTTATTTCACTTTCATTTGTGTCTTATATTATGTGGCTTATTTACATCAGTTCTTGGTATAAGAAGAACTTGCCAGTAAGAAACAAAAAGCTGGTGTGTCTCCAGGCTTCATTTGATTAATTGATATTCGACAAATTACCCAAATGCAGCGAACCATGCAGACCAGACCCACCAAGGAGGAACAAATCAAGCTGCTGGAACCAGCCGTCAAACAGTACACTTTGCACCATCGAAATCATTGACTTCTTCATAATTCTTTCAACTGGAACAACAGCCAGCAGATCCAAAGTCACGATTTCAAACTTCAACCGAACATGAACGCAAACTCTTCAACGTAGAACGTAAATCAGTGGAAGCGTCAATCATTTGTTCCCGCTCACTTTTATTACATCAACTAATAAGAAAAAGTAATGCAGTCTATTGTCACTTTTTAAATTTGTATATTAAAATTATTTAACAAAGTAAATACTCTTTAACTGGAAATATATGAATATCATAAATAAACATGTAAAAAAATCACTTCTTTGAAAAACAAAAACTTATTAAATAACTGTACACTGCAACTCCCAGGTATTCCTTGTTGGTGGACGTTCTTGAAGCAAACCCTAAAAAAAATATAAACAGTAAATTTGTGAGACAAAAAAATGAAACAAAAACAAGCTAAATTATGTAGAATTGTATCATATCCCCTCTGAAGAAAATTAGCCTCTTACAGAAAAACATTTCTTACTTCTTTAATAGCTCCTCATAGCTCTGTACCCTCCAAACCCAGAAATCACTGTTTTTGTCTCTACATTGCGCTCTCTAGCATATTTAAGTCTTTAAATAAGGGGCCCAAATTGTGCACAATACTCTTAATACTGGCCTAACAAGAGATATTATACAGCTTTTCTGTATTTAACTCCTTGCTACTTGTAAACATCATGTACGATTCTATTATGCCGCATTCGTTAGTTAGCTTTATTTCTTTAGCTCACCAAACACTGATTAGGGCTACTTTAAATACTGCTAATTACACCTAAGATCTTTTTCTTGAGTCACCAGCCTCAGCGCAATTCCCATTCACTCCGTTATTTAAACTTTAATCTGACGGAACCTAGAGTGAAGAAACCATGAATATTCCATCTTATTTCATTAAATTCAGTTTTGCAAAACTAATATATGCCCACCCAAAAAGCTTATTCAATGATCAATCTTGAATCATTAGTATACTTCCTTCACTATTCCCTTATGATCGGTAAGGCCTTGTCATCATCTGCAAACATTAGAAACCTTACATTTAACAGTCTTGGTCTAAATCAATTTAGTATAGTAGGATAATGAAAGGAAACATAATAGTTACCCCACAGCCTGAACTCCTATTGGGACACCACTCTTCACTTATTTCCCGATAGATGACATTGCACATTTAGTTGACACACTGTTTCTTATTCACACCCTCGTTTTAATCCAACCGACCACTCCACCATATAACACAAATGCAATAACTTCTTCATCAGACTTATGCAGGCCACACTCTTACCTTCGCTCACAAAACCCTAGAAGATTCTATTCTTTATATAACCTTTCTTCTCGCAACTCTTCCAATCACAATTCTTTCTCTACCAGGCCATTACCTGTTACTGAATCATACCACTATTTCCGGCTCTCACCAGAATCGGAAAAAATAGATTCCAGCACACTCACCACGAAATATTACATCGCACCACTCCCGGCTTAACCAAACAACGACTATATCCAGTCTACTCTGCACAAAGGGCTAAA
>JABUQX010044192.1:0-10792 GCA_015478945.1 Trachelipus rathkii | reverse complement strand
TATACTAATATATATACTATTCTTGATATTATTATTTCTTCTATATATTATATATTGTATATATATATATATATATATTCATCATATTTATTATATAGAATATATATATTTAATACAATATAATACATATAATATATCACTATATATATAAGGATATATATAATTATATAATAATATACATACACTTATACTTATACATATACTAGACTTTATATACTATATATACTTTTAATGATACATATAATAATAATACTATTATAATACATATATAATATATATAATATAAACATCATATATATAGTTACATATATATAGGCCCGCTGTCTGACCTCCCTAAGCTTCGGCCAATCACATTAATAGAGATATTAGTTATATTATATAATATATTATTAACTTAGTATATAGAAAGGCTCTAGTACTACTATATATATATACTATTATAGATTATTATAATATATATAATTATATAATATAATATATTATATATATAATATATATATATATATATTATTTATATATTATATATATAGATATAAATACTATATTATATATATATATACTCCTATATTAGTTGCCGGACACATCTAAATCTCAGTTCTGAGCCACCATACACGCGGGAGGTCTATAAGGTTCTAGAGTCTCCAACTAGGGTCCAGCAATACAGACAACGGGTCTTTATCATATATTCTACCAGGCATTAAACAAGATAGATGTAAATATAAATCAACTAATCCCACAAAATAAGATCCCTACCAGCTACCACTAACTCGCACTAGAAATCAATAAAGCTAATAAATCTAAATCAAATATATTATAAATGCCTAAATATCAATAATTAACAATAACTCCATACGGTATTCAGTAATGTGCACGAATATCAAGATCAAATCATTAAGAAACATAAATAGTAATATCTGTGACCAGGGCTCACATATACAACCCCGACCCCACGCCCATAGGCAAACTGTCTGACCCAGTATACTTTAGAACTTCGTATTGACAATATAAACAGCATCGTGAATTTATTATAGCAAAAGAGTTCACTAAGTCATTTAGTTCACCCTCTCAACTGGGTCACTTTATTACAGTTACAAATGTTAAACGGAACGTTTAACTGACTTAGAGAAAAAATAAATAGTAAATAGACTTCCCTTGAGTTCCTGAAGGTGGGGAGTACACTAAGGTACCCTCCCAATCCAGGTAAGGTGGGAGTACCCTCAGTACCCTCCCATCCAGAGGAAGTGTGGAGTACACTCAGTAACCCTCTCAACTCCGGTGAAGGTGGAGTACACTCAGCACCCCTCCAATTCCAGGGAAAGCCGATCCAACAATGGTCCGAGATTAGAACCCACTCTCCAGATAAAACCCAGATAAATTCCTTCAGAGTTGTTGGCACAGTTTCCGTATAAAACGATTATAAAATCCTTCCGGGGGGGCCATGGCTTTCAATTAAATAAATCCTTCCGGCTTGGGGTAGATTTCCATTAAATAAATCCTTCCGCGGTGGGGTCACGGCTTGTCAGTTAAAAGAATCCTTCCGGATTGTCGGCCAGCGTCTTCAACTAATATTCTTTAATAATCCTCTCCGGGTTCGGCGGTCATTTTCTAGTTAAATTAAATCCCTCGGTTGGGCCAGTATTCATGCAAAACCCCAATATCTAATCCGCCGGGTTGGCGGCAGGTTTCTACAAAAACCCCAATACTATAATCCGTCCGCGTTGGGCGCCAGTTCACAAAGACCCAATATACAATCCTGTCCGGATTGGGCCAGTTTTCAATTTAAATAAATCCTCTCCGGGTGCGGGCTCAGTCTTCACGCCAAATACAATCCCAGTTATTTGGTTCCCGTTTGTTCCCTTGAAAAGAAAACCCCCATCAAGACGATATCTATTACATATAATGCAGTTCTAATAATAAATAATAAATAAAATATAATATAAGAATATAATGATGGTCTCATTATGAATATAAATAATAATAATAATAATAATAAATAATTAATAATAAACTCGTTACTTTAATTAAAACCTACCTATCTGATACACACTTCTACGGAACGCGTCCCTTACATTCACCACAACATACCCGATAAAAAGTGCAAAAAAATTAATAATAATAATAATATGTAATAAGATAATAATAATGAAATAATAATACAATAATAATAATAACTAGTAAAATATTAATAATAATAAATAATAATAGATAATAAATTAATAATAATAATAGAATCTAATAAATATGAATAATATATAATAATATACGACAAATATAATTAATAAATAATAAATAATATCCAATATTATAATAATATAATACATAATAAATCGAATAATAAATCAATTAATAATAATAATATAATAGATAATAAATAAACTCTCACGCCTGTGGCCCATACACTATACTCTCTCAAACCTTAACTCTACATTCTACTTTTGCCTTGCTAACTCCGTTGTCTCAAATTCCCACTTGTAACTTACTTCCTACTCCTCCACAAACTCTGCAATCCAGTAACTAACTATATAAAATTTACAATAATAGGACACGACCTACCCTATAACCGACTCCAAAAACCTAATTTAAAATAGTAACGTAACACTTCAGAACCACCATTCCTTAAACTCAACCCTATACGCCGTCTCCATAATCGATAAAATAATAATCAGCTAACACCATTCAATAACACAATTTCCTTAACATCAACCCTAGAACCGTTCCAATAATCCCTAATTTAAATATATATCTCCGGTTCTCTTTTACATTTCCTTCTCCTCTTCCAAATACTCCATTTTAACGTTAGTTCCTGCTTTTAATTCACATTATTCACTTTCTGACCGGTTTTCATAAATATAGTAACAAAATAGCCGAAATCTTCCAAATTTTAGTTTTAAACTTTCCAAAATAAAAGATAACTTACCCAGCTTTGAGGAATTGATGATCTTAAACTTTTACTTCCACTAACTCAAATGCAGTGATTGTCACGAAACCAATTACTCGAAATATCACATTCCTACCTATTTTTACTTTTTTGAGACGCCTCAAGAACAAGTTTCCCATTTCACACACAGTTCTATAACTTGTTCCCTAATCCTGCTTTTAAACAAAATGGCATTTCTAGATTCTTGCTGTACCCGTCCTTACTTAGTGCTTATATTCATATCGCATATCACTCCGCCACTATAACTTCCCCCTCCAAGATTGTGCCACAACTTCTTAAGAAAGAAAAAACTTCGAGCGCCAACTTGCTACCTTTATTTCCAGTCCTTCAGTCGATGCTCCCTTCTGCTTCCGTCCTTTTCTCATATATCTATATAACGCCTCCTCATACGTGTTTTAGGTGTTCGGTACCGTCTCGATTCGACCTTGTAAAACGAGCTCGCCCTGCACCAGATAATTCTTGCTTTCTATTGCCTCCGTCCGCTGTTGATGCTAGCACTTTGGGGTACCTAATTCCAATCATAATCTCCGTGACTTCACCTACTTCCACAAGCTCTTCATAAATCGATCTTGGATATTCTGAACCCTCGGGGCTAGTCAACTCGATATTGACTTCTTCTACTTCCGCCACCCTGAATTCTCCTCTTGTTTCTCAAAATCTGATCTTGCGTTTCATTACGGTACCATCTCCAGTTTTCACATTGGGACCTACTATCTCATCTATAATCCTGATCCGTCTTCGTCCATTTACTCCTCGTCGCTGACTCACACTCCGAGGCGTGTAATGTCTTTGGGACCCCTATATTTCCATCAAATTGCTCAATGTCAACATGCGCTTCTTTCCTAGAGGTCATTATCTCCACTCCTCCACCTCCCGCAACCCCACTCACACCGTGAATTCACCTTGTTACCCCTGCCTGACCCAGTATCATCGCTGCACACTCTCCGTTGGGTGCCGCTTATTTTCTCCAACCTGGCCCTCTCTCTGCCACCGACACGATCGCTTCTTTTACATTACCCCCTTGTCAAAGGCCACTGTTATTTAACAACTCTCAGCCTTCCTGGGATTCTTTGCTTCCTTTGTTTTCTTCGGTGTTTGTGCCTCCTGTGTTACCTTTCCGACCCACGGTACAGTGGACTTATACCATTCTTCACGTACTGTTCCATCCTTTCTATCTTCCTTGGTACTCCTTTTCCTCCGGTTCCACCTCCTCACACTGGATCAATAACAGCTCCACTAAGGTATTGCCGGCGGGATCCACCACTTACACCTTATAATCGATTAACTGTACGCCTAGCCCTACCTTTCGTTTCTGTCACCTGTACTGTCATACCGACATTCCTCACGAGTACGACCTGGTGATCTACACAGATCATGCACACTCGCCAATCTTTCTAAGCCTAACTTTTTTCTATCTAGCTGTCTTAAACTCTCTCTATCCAACCTTCTCGACAACCTTCCTTTTAACCCTCTACACCACCGCATCTTTCGTAACACCGTTAGCAGGTGCCTTACCCATTTCTCCCCTGCTTGACTCCTTGGGACTTTCAGGTAATCACCGCTTCCTTTCATGCCCTTTTCCGCCCCATTAGTTGTTCTCTGGAGACTAATTCCTAACTCCCGCGATTAGCTCTACGCTCACCATTGTTCAAACTAGCATCTCCCCTTGTCCAATGAAGGCTACTCCCCAATCGGCACCTTCTTCTCCACACTGATATCCCTTGTAAGAGCTCGGCAAAAAGTTCTATCTGGCGCGTTCCACAGCCCCCGTGATACTTTGCTGCTCTGTAGGACTGCCTGATAGATGGTCCAATACCTTAATTCCCGCAAGCATTCTCGAACCTGCACTCCTAAACTCTTAGGCTCCGTTATCTCTCAGTACCTTTGTAGGCAACCCTCATCAATAAGCCGCGGCTACCGGTAAACATTCGCACTCGAAAGCGTACAACACACTCTTTGCTAGGTTCTAGCCCTTAGGGGCTTCACCCAACCCCATACTGCAATGACTCTTATTAAGCCCACCATCGACATTCCCACCTTCCCGCTTGTCTTTTACGCCCAATCCGCCATTCTAATCTTACTGCCCACCAGCTCACGCGGTGTCCTTGACATCTCTAGTTCCACGTCATTGCCCCGGAATATATCACCCTGTGTTCAATCTCTATACAATTGACAACTTTGGGCCTCAGTCCGGACATCCGCTCCTCGTACCACCGAATGAAATACTTCCTTGGACACTGTATGTGCACTGGAACCAGGTTCTAATCAATTGATTGTCTCCCTTGAATACCCAATACTAGTGCTATGTTCCTGATGTGGTTATTACAGCATACACTCCCCACCCTGTTTCCTAAAATCAACAACTGCACTCAGCCTAGTCCTCCGTTATCCATGTCTCCTATCTTACTAAGATCCTGACCCTGGCTCTTACTTAAGAAGTCAATGTCCACCTACTCGACCCCGACCAAGGCCTTACACCACTGGTACCTCCAATAAGGGAGTTCTTGACACAATAGGCCGTATCTGTTTTTTTGACTTAGGGTCTGTTTCTTGACTCGCCACGTTTCTCAACTCGCCTTACCACCGTATCGACCTTTCTTTAACGCACTCAACTATACATGTCCTGTGCCGTACATACATATCCCTCTTTTTTCACTTGAATTGCGTACATTATATGACGTCACCTTCGTGCCAAGAAATGACATCGCTCACATCATCTGCGCTTCATCCTCCCATAACACTATTCCTCACCAAAGATAATGCCCGCATTCTACCTTCACCAGGTACATCATCCCTAAAACATACACGCTAGGATATACAACTCAGTACCAAGTACTCACCACCCAATGGAAACAACACCTCGTGTAAGCGAGTGCCACATTTTGTTTGTCGACAACCAGGACGCAAAACCTACCCACTTTTGTCTGAGTTCGCTCTCGTATACCTAACCGCACAACAAGTACTTCCAATCTTCTCAGATACGTACCACTAGTGAGTTACTAGAGTTAATATCATTTAGAATTCTGCCAAACCATCTCACGTCTTTAGAATCCAGGCTAAATTACAGCTCCCGTATGTCTAAAACACATGCGCACGTGTGCGCGCACTTCACCACTATACCCAAACCGTTCTTTCTGCCCCCACAGTACTCCTAACCTCAATATAGAGATTTTGCAATCTTAACCGACCACAGGCACTCATTCTGCTTTTCTATGTCCTTCATCATAGATCGCTGTATCCTCGTAGTTCTTCATTGATTCCAGTCGATCATGTAACTCCTTCTGACTCTTCGTATCCGTATCCCTTGCTCGTCACTTATCTTAGTTCGGATGGAATTTCTCAGTTCGTTAAAACACGCTCGTTCCATCCATAAGCATTTTCCGGTCCACCTGGTTGACGTACCCACCATCCCTCAAGGTGTTTAAAGTTGCGTTCCACCCCTACCTTATGTGAAGTTTTAATATCGTTTTCTCTTACACCCTGGTCCAAATATTACTTACATGACATGTGCGTAAAAAATTGTGTTAGTTGATGTTGTTACCCTAAACAAATCACTTGCCACCAGCAATACTTCCGGTATTGGTTCTCTCTCTACCTGGTAACCGTAATGCCTTTAAATACTTCAGCATCTTCTCCCATCAGTCGCTTCTTCCGTCTGTCATGTCCGCTATAACTCTTCTGATTACCCTTTAACTGTTGTTGTTGCCTAGTGTTTCCCTTTAACGCTTTGATGATCCCTTTCCAGTCCTAACCTGGGCATTTTCCAAAACGTCACTTGCAATCGGACAACAGTGCGCTGTCTGCGTCACGGGGACCTCCTCTTACTGGATGATAACCCGTTTTGCAAACACCAAGATCTTCGCGTTGCTTCACCCTGATCATCCTCTGTTAACACCTGGACCACGGATCTCGCGTAAGATGTTCTCTGTTCCCCGTGGTAGTATTGTTATCTCAAAACTGATTCACTCAAGTCGTTCCAACACTCGTGCTGCTTACTGTCAACTACTTCATTCTGTGCAGCTAAACCAATGCCGAGTTGGTCCGTGAGATAAAGTAACTCCGTTGCCCCAGCAAAACGGAGTCTGAAACTTTACAATTACCCACCTTTTGAGGATTTCCCTGTCAGATGTCATAATTGTGTTGCAAGATTAATCGCATGCATTAAAGGAGTGTGAGTTACAGGCTATGACCCTCTATTCGTCACCTTGTTTTTGCAAAGACCAGCTCATATTCACAAACCACTGCATCCAAACAATTCCGCTGTTCGCTTTTACGAAAGTCACGGGAACGCCAGTTTATACCGGAATTCTTCATCCCTCTTTTAATCCTGTAATGCCTTCACTAATTCTCCTGTCCACTCAATAACATCTTTCGTCTGCTCCCGTTAGATTATTAAGGGTGCTGCACCGGAAGTTCTTTTTTAAATTTCCTCTGTAAGTTATCATGCCCAGAACCTTCTCAAGCTCATCCAATCAGTGTTTGGCCTCTCACATTATCAAGCTGTTCTACAAACTATCCGGAAGCTTACTGTCCGCTGTTCTACTGATTATACTGCCAAGAAACTTTACTCTTTTTGCACCCACTACATTTTTCCCACTTTGATCTTACGTTGGCCTCACAAAACAGTTGTAGTACTTGTCTATCAAATGTTTTGCTCACACTTCTCAATCTACCATCATCATCCAAGTACACCACCACCTTATCTTTACTAAATTCCGTCATTATCCTTTGCATTTCTGTGAAAGGCTGGAACGTTTTTAAGAACAAAGTAATTTTTTGACAAGGTACTGGTCCGCAACCGTGGAGAAAGCGTGAAGTTCTACTATCATCTCCAGGCTTATTTGATAGTAAGCCCTAAGTCCATGCTAAGTAAGTACGTTACCCGGTGACATGGTGAAATAGTTGTCCTGAATATTGCGCCTTGGAAATTTATCTGCCTCCGTAACTGATTTAACTTCTTAGTCACAATAACTCGTGTGAACCATACTTTTTACGAGATGGCACCACCTGGTGAAACTCCATTCCGCTGGCAGGCACAGAGTGTTTGTCATGCTATCCTCCACCTGTTGTTCAATCTCCTGGTTGGTTTTCTGATCAAATCTCCTAGCCCTGGTAAATTGGTGTGTAATCATGCAATCTAATCTTATATGGGGTCATCGCAGTTTGAACGTCCGCATCACTCCTGCTAAAAGCCATTTTTTTTTCCACAACACCTCCAAAACTTGTTCGATCTGTCCTGAATGTAACTCCTCCATGAATTTAATTTCGTCTTTCAGCTTTTCCTTCGTCCATTCTTGTTCATCTCCTCGTTCTATCACTTTCCGTACCGTTGTATTTACTGTACATGTTGTGACCCATACTTCCTTAATTTATTCTCATCTACTAGCAAATGTGCTAATTCCTTATTTGTTCCCTGTTGTTTAATTTAAGGACCCGGTTTAATTTCTTTAACAGTACAGGTACCTTCTCCTATTTCCATTTCACCAAAGCGGTAGAGAACCTTCAAAATAGTGGTTAATCCCTTTTGCAATTTTCTCCATACTTCTACAATAGCTCCTCGGTTTTGCACGGTACTGCCTTACATATTCCTTGGTTTGTACGCATTTTATTCGACTGTCCATTTTACTTTAACCGTGTAGACAGTTTCTATCTTATAATCACAATTGTCTCGTTTAAATGTCACACACGGAATCCTTGTTACGTTCTTATACGTTTTTCAGTTCGCACGTGACCAAGATGTCCAGCCCCTAAACTAGAATGATTAAGACCATCCCTAAATGTCAAATTTATATGGCTATTTTCCACAGGAAAGGCATACCATAATTACTCCTTCTTTAAGTCTCAAGAACGCATAATAATTCAATGTGTCTACTTATGCCATGCAATATGACATCCAAGATAAAACTTGTTTGATGAGACTCTACACTCTGTTGAGGATTCACCAGATCTCAATCTCATTTCTTGGTTATTCACGTCGGATTCGGATCTTCCCGAGGCTCCTTTTCCTATAAACTGTATGGGATCGCGAATCTACCGCTTGCTAGACATTTCCAACCCCTTTTACGTTAACTTTATCAGGGATGCAAGTCTTCAACTGTCAACACCTACATTCAACTGTATACGATTGTTATTGTAACTCCGGACAGGTATTTCAATAACCTCTCTTTTCTGTCTCGCTTGTATAAGTTGGGAAATGGACCCAATCATCACTACCTGTAAAAACTCCTCTGCTCCAGATTCTATTATCCACTGTCCTGATAACGGTGCTCCTGTTTATTTTATCATGTTGTGGCTGTGCTACAGAACGTCCCGGTGATGGCGGAGCAAGTTTCGTTTCCCGAAACGATATGTTTAAGGTTTCTTTTTAACTCCTCTAATCTGTTCTTTTAACGAAAAACAGAAGTCCCGCCAGTGCCGACTCCATCCGAAAGAAACATTTTTTCACCACTTTCTCTGTCTCTTGTCCCTGTTTCGGTTTGTTCAACTCCTAGCTGGAATTACTTGGTCCTCGTTCTTTAATTGGGCAATCATCAGTCTATTGTTCACCGCTCCCGCAAGCAAGCTCCAACCGCATTAAACCGCCGAGTCACGATTTATGTGCCACTTTCACTATGATGGCCCCTTACCCTGGTCGCAGATTGTCCACCAGCTTCTATCTACTCCTTGGTCCACTAACTCAACGTTGTGGGTGCGGATTGTCCATACGACACTGTCTGCATACGTCCTTTCTCTCCTTGAGGTATGCGCTCATATAGAATTGTATCAGCTCCGGTTCCGTTGTTTATACAGTTTGTCATCGTCCGAGCCCGTTCACATATCTTTCCATCTCACCCTCAGGAAACTTCTTTTCGCCTCATCGTAACTTAAATCGTCTATGCTATTTTCTTGGGCAGCATCTTATAATTGCTTTTTCAATGTTCTTATCTTTGTTCTTCGTCAGTTATGTCAGCTCATAAGGTTGGTTGCATCGTAATGCCAATTCGCGATTTTCTTCCGTATCCTCTCATCTCCATTCTCCAGAACTCCTCTGAGATCATGACCATCACTATCCCTTCAGCCCTTGGCAGCCAGCTCCTAACCTGTAACACCGGTGCATATTTCACCTAGCCTCTGTACTGCTGAAATATCTCTAATGCTCACCTTCAAAAGAACAGTTGCCTTAATTCTACACCCATGACTGTTTTGTCACTTCCGAGCTGCTCTCGATAGCGCTCGAGTTTCAATATAGCATGAACGGTTGGACATTATTCTTACAGGTATTGTCATGGTTTAAAAGCCGCATTAATATTTTGCCCTGCTCAGTAAGTCCTCATCATTGGCTCTACAGTTCAACTGCCAAATAATGAGAACCCTGTCACAGCTAGTTTGGCTCCAATTCCTGGTTTCTAGTTTCGACTAGCCTTTTAACTCATAATTGTCCTCCTTTATCTATTCGCTTCACCGGATTCAATTTCGTTACGTGTCTCAATCACACGTATATAATCCTATCTGGTTGCTACTCCGCCTATTTTTATCTCTTCCTCTTCTATTATCGTCACCTCTCACCATTCAAGCCCCCTGTCAAAATTTAACATCCTTCTGTGCCTTCGTCATAAAGCTCATTTCTATATGTAGTGCATATAAGCACCCTTTGTTTACTTTTACGAATCTTTTTTCTCACTGCAGATCGTACTTTACTATCGTCCCCCCTTATCCAGTTCCATCAACGGTTTCACCCTTTGGTAACTCCAATGCACCTGAAACGCGCCTCATTATGTTTGCCGCACATTATATTATTACATTCTTAGAGTTAAATCCCAAAACTTAGCACCTGCTTTAGGCATACCTCACGAAACGTACCACCTGCGTAAGGTC
>JABUQX010044191.1:2500-41698 GCA_015478945.1 Trachelipus rathkii | reverse complement strand
ATCAAAACTTAATAATCTTTGTACCTTGCAAATAACTAGGTTAGGCAAATTCATGTTAACACAATTTCCCCTAATCAAAGACCCTACTGCGGGTAGGTAATGAAAACGAAAATTTTGTGGGACAGAGATTCTTGGCAATTTAAACTATATAGATATAATTATATATTATATATATATATATATATATATATAATATATATATTATAATATATATATATATATATATATATATATATATATTTATATTTATATATATATACTATATATATATTATATATATAATTAGTTGAAATTAGAGCTTGCTTATCTTTCAGTGATTGATTCCTAATTAGATTTGATATCAATTTTTAACTCAAATGTTTTATATTTTTATTTTTCGTAATTACCATATTTTTTTATTTTGCTTCTCAAAAATATTTCAAGCCAAGTTATTCTTTTCTAAAACCGTTTTTCATAAGTTTTTTTCAAATTGTATAAATTTATTAAAATAAAAGCATGTAAGTTCATAGATTTCATTAGTAAAAGTCGTTATATTGATAATGCTTATGACGCCAAAAAAAAAAATAAGAAATCTAAGCCAAATTTGAACTATTTTTTAATGTCATTTTTAATATTTCTAATGTCTGAGTTAAAAGTATTCTCTTAAATTTTGCTAAGTTTTTTATAGAAGAAGACTCTGAACTTTTTAAGACGAGTTAGGCTTGAGTCTGATGACGTAATATCGTCGTAGACGAGATTACGTCCCCCCTGCGTCCCCCCGTAAGGGGGGACGCTGCCCCATTTAAAAAAAAAATTAAATTGTTCGTAGAAGGCTGAAATTTGGATACGAAGATTCGATTCCCTAAGAGAAGATCGATTCCGAGTCGATAAACGATTCCTGTAAGGATTGTTTTTATGCATCTCTGCTCAGGCTCCGGCTCCGGCTCAGCCATATGGCTCTGATATAATCTTTAAGATTTAGAGTATCCGTATCGGGTTGAAAAATTTAAAGGGAGTTAGATGGTGACGTAACCTCGTTGTAGACAAGATTACGTCCCCCCTGGGTCCCCGAAGGGGGACCCCACCCCCATTAAAAAATTGAAATGTACGTATAAGGCTGAAATTTGGTGAGAGGATTCAGAGTGTAATTTCTAGAAAGAGTTGGTATTGGAATCTGAGGTTGCCTCCGGCACGGTGCTGAGCCGCTGCAGGTTATGTCCGAGTTTAATAAACATTCGGTATAACAACAATGTGGTGTGCTTATATTAGGGTTTATCGAGGTCGTAGAGCTCGAATATGGAATTGAGAAAATAAAGGGGGGGGGGGAAATTTTGTAGGGGTGTTTAGCTTAATCCCAGTTATGACCACCGTCATGGGGTGAAAAAAAAAAGCACAGTGTCCAGAACAGAGGTGAGGTCGAAGGAGGAATGAAAGAAGGATGAATAAAGAAGGAAAGAATGAAGAAGGGGTCTGACTCAGAGGAGTAGGTGACAGCTCACCGGGCAGCTCCGGTGCGGGATAATTCTTCAATACTGTGAAATGATACAATTTAGGAGTCTTTATATGTGTTATTGGGTCTGTAGATTTCGAAAATAATGGTTTCAAGAGTCATCAAAAAAAAAAAAATAAATAAATAAATAAATAAATAAAATTTCTTATTCTTTTGTTTATTATTTTGAAAAATTTAGATTTTAAAACATACCCTAAGCAGTAAATCAGTAAATTCAAACCACCATCCCGCAACCCTCCTGTCCAGTCATGATCTATTTTGATCTAATTGATCTATTGATTTATTGTTGATCATTGATCTAATTCATTTCAAGTCAAAAATTTTTTAACCTAAATGTCGTTTTTACCTACCCCCTAAAGCAGAGTAAATCAGTTAAAGCGCTAAATCAAACCACCATCCAATTACCCTCCTATCCAACCTACCCATCCATGATCTATATTAATCTATTGATTCAAATGTCAAATTTTTTACAAAAATTGTCCATGTTTTACATACCCTAAAGCAGTAAATCAGTAAATCAGTAAATCAAAACCACCCACTCTATCACCCTCCGGTCCAGTTGTGATCTATTGAATCTATTGATCGTATTGATCTATTGATCTATTGATTCAGTCAAATTTTTTACTAAAATTGTCATGTTTTACATTTACCCTAAATCAGTAAAGAGTAATTCAGTTAAATCAAAACCACCATCAATTCACCCCCTGTCCGTTGTGATATGGTAGATAATATTCAGTATCTATAAGCTGATGATTTTACTTGAATCTATTGATCTATTGATCTATTGATCCTATTGATTCAAGTCAAATTTTTTTACTAAAATTGTCATGTTTTACATACCCTAAATCAGTAAATCAAACCACCATCCAACCACCCTCCTGTACAGTTGTGATCTATTGATCTATTTATTCAAGTCACATTTCGAGTATCATTTTGGATAAACATAACATAAAAACAAATTTCTTTATACACTGACCTTCCTATTATGTCACTTTGAACAAAGTTTGCCACATTAAATCAGTTAATCTTAGCATCATCTGAACTACGAATATAATATTACAAACGACAAACCTGACACCCTGTGGTTAAACGATGAATAACGGTTAACCGTTAAACAAAGTTTCCACCACTTAACAACCAGTAAAGTAACTAACATAGCATTAAAAAAGAACGTAACCTACTCACACTTTTTCTAACATATCACTGATATTTTTACATTAACATAGTAACATTTAGCAAAAATTTACCATAACCTTGTGTAATTATCATACAGAGCAGCGAAAGTATGCTAACGTAACAAAGTTTTCACATCAATAAAGCAAACATAGCATCAACTGAACTACGATTATAATGTACACGACAAACCTAACAGTTACCTTATGTCCGGAATAAGCAGTCAACTTAACAAAGTTCCAACTTAACAACAGTAAAGTACTAACAGTTTACAAAACGTAACCTATTCACACTTTGTCAAGATATTCTCTAAACATAAAAATTGTTAATGATATAACATGTAATATTTAAACTAAAATTTATCACAACATTAGTAATTATCATACTGATCAACGAATTATACTCTAACGTAATAAAGTTCCCACATCAATAAAACTAACATAGCCTAACATGAACTAAGAAAATAATGTCAAAGACAAACCTAACAAAACTTACACACGAATAAACTGTTTAACATTAACAAAAGTATCCACACTTAACAACAGTTAAAGTAACTAACAATTCATGCAAAACGTAACCTATTCTTGCTTTTTCAAGCAACTATCTCTAACATATAGCGTTAATCTTAACCACTGACACAAGTAACATTTAGCAAAAAAATGTATTCATAACCTTGTCGATTATCATACTTGATCAACGAATGATACCTCTAACGTAATAAAGTTCCCACATCAATAAAGCTAAAACAACATGTAACATGAACTAAGAAATAATGTACAACGACCACAAACTTAACACAACTTACACACGAATTAAACTGTTAAACATTAACAAAGTTTCCACACTTAACACCAGCTACAAGTAAACTAACATTGCATGCAAAGCGTAACCGATTCTTACTTTTTCAAGCATATCGCTAACATATTAACATTAATCTTACACTGACACAGTAACAATTTTAGCAAAAAAAAAATGTATCATATTAACCTTGTCCGATTATCATACAGACCAACGACTATATGCTAACGTAACCAAAGTTTTTTTACATTATCATAATGGTAATATTAACAAAAATTTATCATAGCCTTACATAAATATCATAATCCCCAGCAAAGTAGATGCAAGAACAAACAAAAAGTTTTATCCAAACATAACATAAAAAAATAAACAAAGTTTATTCCAAACATAACATAAAAATAAGTTTCTTGAATAAAATATCATAGTAAAGGTGTAATAGTTTACCGAATTTTAAAGCAACAGTAAATCAGTAAATCAAACCACCCGTCCCCTCCCGCCCCTCCCTACCCATCCCGTCCATGACATTTTGATCTAGATCTAATGATTCTGGTCACATATCGAGTACCATTTCGGATAAACATAGTACAAAAAAGAAGTTCTTTATATACTAACCAACGAAAATGCTAACGTAACATGTTTTCACATTAATTAAAGCTAACATAGCATTACCAGAACTAAGAATATATTGCACAATGACAAAAACCAACCACACCTTAAACTACGAATAAATACTAACATTAACAAAGTTCCGATACTTAACAACACTAAAGTACCTAGGCATAGCGTTACAAAAAACGTAACCTATTAACACTTTTTCAAGCATATCTCTAACATATCAATTTTTTAATTTACATTAACACTATTGATTTACGTCGCATTTCGAGTATCATTTCGGAAAAAACAAAGCACAAAAATGAGTTCTTTATATACTAACCGCCGAATATATGCTAACAAAACAATGTTTTCACATTTAATTAAGCTAACATAGCATCATATGAACTAGGAAAATAATGTTACAACGACAAACGTAACACAACTTACGCACTAATAAACCATTAACATTAACAAAGTTCCACATCTAACACCCGTAAAGTAACTAGCATTGCATACAAAACGTAATTTATCTATACTTTTTCCAAGCCAATCTCTAACATATTAACGTTAATTTTACATTGACACAGTAATATTTTAACAAAAAATTATCTATAACCATGTCTAATTATCCATACAGACCAACCGAATAACGGTAACATAACAAAGTTTATCAAACATAACATAAAAATAAGTTCTATGAATAAAATATTCATAGTAATTGTAATAGTTTACTGATTTTAAAGCCATAAATCAGTAAATCAGTTAAATCAAACCATCAACCCCTCCCCCACCCCTCCCACCATGACCTTTTGATCTATAGATCTATTGGATTCATATCATATTTCGAGTATCATTTCGACTAAACATAAACACAAAAATAAGTTTTTTATATAACCATCGAATATATGCTAACGTAACAAGTTTTTACATTAATAAAAAGCTAACACCAGCAGAACCCAAAACTAAGAATTATACTTGTAACAACGGACGAACCTAAAACACCACCATTCGTACGAATAAACTACTAACATTAAACAACTTCCACACTTAACAAACAGTAAAGTACCTAACACTTCGCCACAAAACGTAACCTATTCCCCCACGTTTTTTAAGCATATCTGCTAACATATCAATGTTATTTACATAAATTTCGTAATATTTAACAAAAAATTTAGGGCATAACCCTGTCTAATCATCATACCAAGAATCAATACCATCATTAACCAAGAGTATCTAAAGCAAACCTCACCTTCCCGAGAGAAAACCCAACGGGATGCGCCCCTTGAAAGGGTTGTGAATCCTGAGAGGGGGGATCACCCCGAAGGGGTGTAAAGCGGGCATTACCCCTCCGAAGGAGGGTAAGGCGCCTTAAAACCCGCTTACACCCCTTCGGGTGAGTCCCCTCTCAGGGATTCGTCTGAGAGCGTCCTGAATCAGCGCAAAACTCGCTATACTCTCGTCGCATTGACCATACTTTTTGCGATTTAGAGGTCCCAGACGCCCAGCGCAAGGTGATGTGTTGCTTTAGGATACTCTTGGTAATGAAAGCTGTTTAAATTTGTGTAAGTTAGGTTACGTCTATGTTAAATATTTACTAGACTGTGTGAAATTAACACTGAGTTGTTAGAGAATGATGAGTTTTTGTAAGATATTACTGTGTGAACTGACGATGATGTGTAAAAAACGTTGAGCTTAGGTTAAAGATTTTGTTGATAGAATGTATAGGTTGCCGCCGAAGAATTTTGTAATGTCGACGCTTATCATAGTTTCAAATTGATGTTATACTCGAACGAGTGACCACAGTGATGAAGATAGTGTTCAATTGTCATAGTTCAAAGATGTGTGTTTTCTTTGATAGAGATGAGTCCACTTGTAAGGGATTGGCGGGAGATAATATGTCTTTACTGTTGATGATATGCGGGGAAAAGTGGGAAAACATATCGAGTATTGTATACCTGGTTAGCTAACTTTACCTTTGATTAAGTAGGAAATTTCAGGAGTTAGCGGGATATTATTCATACGCGAGGTATGTTAGGTTTGCGTTTGTACATTTATATATTCTTAGTTCAGGTTATGAATGTTAGCTTTATTGATGCTAAAAGCTTTGTTGGTTAAGCATATATTGTTGGTCAGTATATAAAGACTTATTTTTATGTTATGTTTACCAAAAATTGATACCTGAAATATGACTTGAATCAAATAGATCAATAGATCATAGGCGGATGGGTAGGTAGGGGACTGCAGGGATGGATGGTTTTTGATTTACTGATTTCTGCTTTAAAATCAGTAAAACTATTACGCTTTTACTGTGATATTTATTTCAAAGAAACTTATTTTTTATGTTATGTCAGGATAAAAAAAAATTATTTATGTTATGTTTTGTTTAACTTTGTTATGTTTGCAATTAATCGTTGGGATTATGATATTTAGACGAGGGGTTATGATGAATTTTTGTTAAAATTTACGAAGTTGATGTAAAAAATTCGGTACTTTAGCATTATATTCGTTGATAGTATGATGATTAGACAGGATTATGCCTAAATTTTTGTTTAAATATTACGAAGTTGTAATGTAAAATTAAACATTGATATGTTAGAGATGAGCTTGAAAAAAAGTGAATAGGTTACGTTTTGGTTGCGAAGTTTAGGTACTGTTACTGTGTTAAGGCGGAAGTTTGTTAATTGTAAGAATAGTTATTTTGTACGTATGGGGTGTGTTAGGTTCGTCGTTGTACAATATATTCTTAGGTCTGGTCATGCTATATGTTAGCTTTATTAATTAATGTAAAAACGTTGTTACGTTGGCACTTATATTCGATGGTTAGTATATTAAAAAACTTATTTTTTGTTATGTTTAGTCGAAATGACTAAAGAAATATGATATGGAAGAATTGATCAAATTTATGAAATGTTGATTTATGGTAGGGGTGGGAAGGGGTTGATGGTTTGATTTATATTTACTGATTTACTGCTGTAAAATCAGTAAACTATTACAATTTACTATTAATATTTTTATTCAAAGAAATATTATTATGTTATGTTTGGGATTTAAAACTTGTCTGCATGTTACAGTTATTCGATTGGTCTGTGATGATAATTAGACATGGTTATGATAAAAAAAATTTTTTGTTAAATATTTCTGTGTTCAATGCTAAAATTAACGGTTAATATGTATAGAGATATGGCTTGGAAAAAAGTATGAATAGGTTACGTTTTGTATGCCATGCTAGTTACTTTACTGGTGTTGAGTGTGGAACTTTGTTAATGGTAACTGTTTTATTGGTGCGTAAGTTGTGTTAAGTTTGTCGTTGACATTATTTCTTTAGTTCATATGATGCTATGTTTAGTTTATTAATGGTGAAAACATTTTTTGTTAGCATATATTCGCGGCGTTAGTATATAAAGAAACTCATTTGTGCATATGTTTATCCTAAATGATACTCGAAAATGCAACATGAATCAATAGATTAATGTGTTAATGTAAAATTAACGATGATATGTTAGAGATATGCTTGAAAAATGTGAATAGGGGTTACGTTTTGTACGCTATGCTAGGTACTTTAGTGTTTTAAGTATGGAACTTTGGTAATGTTAGTAGTTATTCGTGCGTAAGGAAGGTGTGTTATGTTTGTCATTGTGCATTATTTTCTTAGTTTTGGTAATCTATGTTAGCTTTATTATGCTGAAAAACCAATGTTACGTTGGCATATATTCATTGGTTAGTAGTATTAAAAAACTTATTTTTGTACTATTGTTTATCCGAAATGGTACCCGATATGTGACCTGAATCATTAGATCGAAAGATCAAAAGGTCATGGACAATGGCAGGGAGGGGGGGGGAGGGGACGGGTGGTTTGAGCTTTACTGATTTACGATTTACTGCTTTAGGGTATGTAAAACATGAAATTTTAGTAAAAATTTAACTTGAATACCAAAAGATCAATAGATCAATCTTAGACACATCCGAATACTCATCGACATATGCCAGACTCAGCGAGGTCTATGTGTGCCTCGGTGAGTTACTCCGTGAATTGTTCTCAGCTCTGCTTATTCTCAGAGGTATAGTAGATGCCTGACACTCTCGCGTGTAGATACCTCCTCACAACCTGTGCATCGCGCATACCTGATTGATATCATAGATCATGACTAGGACAGAGGGTTGCGGAATGGTGGTTTGATTTACTGATTTACTGCTTTAGGGTATGTAAAACCGTAAATTTGTAATGTTATAAACAAAAAGAATAAGAAATTTTATTTATTTATTTATTTTTTTTTTTTCTTGAGGGTTCTGAACCATTATTTTTCGAAATCTACAGACCCAATACATATATAAAGACACCTATATTGTTCATTACACCAATATTTAAATACACACGGCCACCGCACCGGAGCCTGCCACCGTGCAATGCTGGTCAACTTGCCTACTCCTCTGATCAGACTCACTTCTTCATCTTGCCCTCCCTTATCTTCCTTCACTTCTTTCTTCCTCCCTGTCGTGCCTTTGTTTTTGGCACTCTGTGCTTTTTTTTCAGTGGGGCCCCCCCTCATTGGGGGTCCTAGACACCCTAAACGGACTTATAGCCATCATATTCGAGCTCTACGGTCTCGCTAGCCTATATAAGGACACACAACATTGTTGTATACGAAGTTATTAACTCAGCACCGCACCGGCTCAGCACCGGTGCCGGAGCCAAACATCTCTTCAGATTCCAATACCAACTGCTTTCTTAGAAATTACACTCTCGAATCACTCTCACCAAATTTCAGCCTTATACGTACACTTCGATTTTTTTAATGGGGTGTAGTCCCCCTTCGGGGACCCAGGGAGGACGTAATCTCGTCTACAACAAGGTTACGTCACCATCTAACTACCCTCCAAATTTTAACCCGATACGATAACTCTAACATCTATAGATATATATCAGAGCCATATAGGCTGAGCCGGAGCCGGAGCCTGAGCCAGAAGTGCATAAAAAAAACGATTCCTTTACAGGAATCGTTTCAACTCAGAATCGCTTCGTATCCAAATTTCAGCCTCCTACGAACAATTCAACTTTTTTTAAATGGGGAAGCGTCCCCCCTTACGGGGGGACGCAGGGGGGGACGTAATCTCGTCTACGACGAGATTACGTCATCAAACTCAAGCCTAACTCGTCTTAAGCCTAATCTCATCCTCTCGGAAGCCGCAACAAGGGCTCGTAAGCATATTTGAGCTAGGTGCTCTCGGGGGAGGTAACCCCCTATTATACATCACTAGCGACTGAAATTTACCCTGTTTTATGAGCTTAACCCATACATAGATTATATTCAAGTTCAGACGATTATCTCTATTCCTTCCATCGAAATGGCCTGCAACGCTCAAACTGTCCAGTTACTACTATATATATATATAATATATAATATATATTAGTGTGTTCATATGAATCATAATATCATATATATATATATAATATATATATATATATATATATACTATTATATTATATATATATCATATAATATATATATATATATATAGAATATATATATATATATATAATATATATATATATATAAGGGAAATTTTACGATAGGGAATCCTTGTGAGACAATAGCAATGCATTGTCATTAGCAGGTATGCAGCTGTAAGAGGCTAATTTGCCGGTCTCATGCATACCTCTTTCAAATCCCTGGTGAAGCCTCCATACTTTTATACCTTATGCATTGTATTTAAACTCCATTGTCTGGCATCTCTTTCTTCCCCAAGAAAGAAACGCCAAACAAAGAGTTGGCATTGGCGGGAAAGTGCCCAAGATGGGACACCGCCAGGTTAACTCGAGATCAGTCTTTTGACAGCCCTCACACGATGAGGCGGTATCATTCTCGACCTCCTACTTACAGGTCATTTAGATTAGGAATTCGTGCCATTTCTATTTGTTAGTTTTATATGTGTGTTATCATTATTGCTAACGTTGTTTTGTGCATAGAATTACCTCCTTTACTTAATTGCTCAAATCCATCTCTGTCAATTGTCCATATCACTATTGCCAAATAAAGCACTACGAGGAAAGTCATCTTAATTAACCCCCACCATTAATGAATGCAAGTTCATTAATCATTTGATAGTTGAAGGTTGATTTCAACCTTGATGAGGTCCTGGAGCGTGAAAGAGGTTGTCTCCCGAGGCTCGATCAACGATGCTCATGAGTATCTGTGGTGACCCCAGAGTGACACGTGCAACATTGCAATTTGCAATACCCTAAAGTGACCCCTAAAAACCCTTAATTTAGAGTCAGATAGTGCCTAAATTGCGAAAATTTCAAATTAATCGAAAAAAAAAAAGAAAAAGAAAAACGGTTACTTTCTCGTTAGTTCAGTGCTGAAATAGTGATAGTTGGATTAAAGTAAATAAATTATTTGAGTCCAAATTAATAACGTGAAGAAAAAGTTTCTTATTAACCTCATTAAAATAAGAAAAGAAAGTCGTTATTACTTCGAAAGCGAAAATTCAAATTCGAGCTCTCGATTTAGGCTTAAAACCAACGCCAAACAAGTGACTCAAAAACGACGCCAAAACCCAGTCAAGAACAACAGGCTATAGAAATGGTGTCAACAAAAAAGAAATTAGGCCTTAAAACTAAGGCGAAACCCACTTTTAAAAGAGGGAAAGAAAGATCTCCAATCCCCCAACGAATTTCCCCCTCGCATGAGGAGGCAGGCCCATCTGTTTCGTCATCAGAGGCTGAGTTGAAAATCACGCCACCCGCTTCTCGCAAAACACCAAGCAAGTTTGTGCATCCCATCAAACTCCCAGACTTCACCGAAAATGACGTTTCAATTTGGCTGATAGCGGTAAACAATCTTTTTAAGCTTTATGAAATAAAAAGTGACAAAGAAAAATTAAGATTAATAGCGCCAAAGCTCCCCATTCAGTTATTAGCCACTATCAAAATCCCAATCAAAAATAACACCTATAAAGAATTAGTGAAAACAATTAAAAGAACTCACTCCATATCAAAAGAACAAAATACAGTAACGTCACCCAAATAAAACTGCGCGCCAACGAAATCCCAAGTGAATTCCTCTCTCGTCTAAGGGAGACCATGGGTGAAGAAACAGCGCAAAATCTCCTCAATAGAGAACCTACTTTGGTGAAAGAATTTTTTCTAAAAAGTCTACCTCCAACGGTATATGAACATCTCCACAAAAGTCTCATCATGTGTAAGCATACACACCCTCGCTCCATGTCCAATACGTACGAATCGAAAAGATAGAAAACAAAATAATAAAAACAAAGAAACAGAAGCACTCTGGGCGCAACAATATCCTCGCCAACCACCCACACGACAATTTAGGCTGCTCCGCGGTAACAGGAAAATCAAACGCAGTCTTCTCAACCCCAAAGGCCTCTCCAAACCCCCTTCCCCCCAAATCCAATAATAGTGGAAAATTTTACGTTTAAAAATTCAACGGCAGATCTTAGTCGCAAAATAATATACAAGGAAAAAAAGTTGAAACACTTTAAATCCTAAATCAAAAACACTACTACTACTACACTACTACTACTACTACAGCATAATTAATAAGTAATATCAATAATTAATAATAATAATAATAATAATAATAAATAATATATAATAATAATAATTAAGTAATAATAATACATAATATAATAAAAAATAATAATAATAATAATAATAGATAATAATAATTAATAATAATAATACTAATAAAAATTAAATAATAAAAATACATAATATATAATAAATAAAATAAATTAATTGTAATAATAATAAAAATAAAAATAAAAAAAAACAATAAATAAAAACGCTAGGTGAAAAATATGCAAACGATGGGGAAGACATGACAAGAAACGTGAAAAATTTTGAAATCCTATGTAAGGACAAGTTGTGATCCTCCAAAAGGACCCCTCAGAATCTATGTGATATGCGAATTAGCATGCGCCATCTTGTCTGTCTAAAAATTAACAACTGAAAATTTCCGATTAAAAAAATGATCAAGTTAAAATATTACAAATAGTACAAATGTTATATCAAAATATAAAGCCAAAAACGGCAAAAATGTAACATTAAGGTTTCCAAAAATTGGTATGGTGCTATTATTTAATGTATCATCTCTTGTTGCATGAAAATGATTACCATTTATTTATTATATATAATATTTAATAGGATATTCAGGAAAAAGATTTTCTTATAAAAGCTAAAACGATCAGATAGCCTTCCTTTTATTTCCTTTGAACGTTGCCCATCTAAACGCCTATTTATTCAAAATAAATATGAACTGCTCCAGAAGAGAATTAAATTTGGAATACACTGAAAAATAAAAATTAAACAATTGGAATTGAAAGAGTTTAAGATTAGTTTAGAAGTAAAAAATCCCAATTAAAATATTCATCAAAAGTTGCTTACTAAATTAAAAAGCGATATAATGTAATCAAACAAAATTTCTTCTAAAAAGATGACTCTGCTACAATCTGGCGAGATGGCCAGCGGCAAACTTTTTGAATAAGACTGTTCCGATTGTATCCCAGACTGACGAGTTGGAAAATGGTTACGGAATGAGTTTTTAAGAAAAAGCTGTATAAACCGATAAATATCTACGCTGGACTGTATAAAAAAAATAAATAAATTTCAAAAAAAAAAAAAAAAAAAAAAAAAAAAAAAAAAAAAAAAAAAAAAAAAAAAAAAAAAAAAAAAAAAAAAAAAAAAAAAAAAAAAAAAAAAAAAAAAAAAAAGACAAAAAAAAGAATAAGAGGGAAAGAAATTTTTAGATGAGAAATGGTTATGAGGCAGCTTCTGAATCAATGATTTCATAGGAGTAGCCGAATTGCCACGTTTCCGAGAATTTCAAAATCTTCTTTTTTCTTACAACAACATAGAAAAATTAAATATCATCTTTTCCATCAATAATTAGTCATCCAAAAATAACTATTATCATATTGAATAATTACGATCTTATTAAAAGTTAAAAATTTTCTTCGATGAGTGGTATGTTTGCATGAAACTATGTAATCTATTTTATTGCCTTTTCAAAATGTAAAAGTTCAGGAAAGAGACCTTTTCCGTACAACTCCACGAACGAAAAGAAAACGGAATTAGAATGGCATACAATTGTTTTTAACTTGACTTTTATATAGAGGAAAAATAAACATTTTTTAATACATTTCGTAATCATTTGAAATATTCCTATATTTTTATTGAGAAAATATATATAGTTTTATACACATATGATTAAAATTTAATTTAAAAGATAACCCCTCGTCAAAAGCAACCGAGCTTAACGAGACTTGCTACAATTATACTCGATGTACCTGTAACCGCTAGCTGCGCGCCATTAGCGTAAAAAACATAAAAACAAAATGCAAATCCTGAAATTGGTATAGCCGAAAGGCTCTCTTAAAATCTTACGAAGTATAATTCAGATTATGTGTTGCATATCAAGATTAAGATTCATTTATCTTTCTTCTTTCAACATCTTACGCTCGTAGGCCCAAAAACTTTCTTTTAATGTTAAGATGATCAGAAAAATATTAAATAGTAAAAAATAGTAAAAAGAAAAGAATGCACCTCAGAAGGCAAAACTCTCCTCTATTTACAGGGGTCAAATCGTTCCTCTTAAAAAGCAAACCAAAAGACCACGCCTTTACTCAATGACGAACACTGTGATTGGTCCCTCCCAATCTGCGCGAACACAATCAGAGCAAAGCTTCCAAACTACCTTCGACTGGAACAACCAAAATCTCTCCTCGCCTGTCACACAGCCAGCGCCATCTATCGGACAACAACAACAACAACAGTTCTCGCACTCCCAACCTACAAACATGGTTACTATGAGAATGACCTTCAAATGGAAAAAAAAACAAACAACAAAATAGAATTGATAATAAAACATAGGAGAAAGCAGAAATGGAATATCATTTTGAACTCAACCATTCAAAGGGAAGATTCGCAGGTGTGAAATGAGTGGATCGTAACTGCATTTGAAAACGCAAGGTTAATAAGAAACCCCTCTTACCGGCAAGGTTCCATTGCAAGCAATCAAACGGTGAAGACCTTAGTTTCACCTCTGAGAATGTGACATTGAAAGTGAGTTCGAGACGAGAAACGATTTGAAAAAAAAAGAAAAAAAGTTTGAAAATATGAAACAAAAATATAGAGGAAACAGGTATCCCGACGAAGATTACAATGTAATTAAAGTGTCGCTATACGAGCTCTTATTTTTATGAGGTTTTCTTTCTCTTTCTAAATTAGTGTTTCAAATCCTTTCCTTCCTCTTTCCTCCATTATGTTAATTATTAATCAGAAAGGTTGGGTGTGAGAAAGGATGTCGGGGGATACAGAAATCAAGGCGTCACCTTGATTTACTGAGGCCGACAATCCTTTTTCCAAGCCGGGATCTACCAGTTCTAAGGTGAAATTACGATAGGGAATCCTTGTGAGACAATAGCATGCATTGTCATTAGAAGGTATGCAGCTGTAAGAGGCTAATTTGCCGGTCTCATGCATACACCATCAAATCTCTGGTGAAGCCTCCATACTTGTATACCGTATTTATTATTTAAAACTAAAGTGTTTCACGCCTCTTTCTCCCCAAAAGAAAGAGAGCGCCAACATAAAGAGTTAGCAATGGCGGGAAAGTGCCCAAGATGGGACACCGCCAGGGTGTAACTCGAAATCAGTCTTTGTGACAGCCCTCACACCGATGAAGGCGCGTATCATTTCTCGACCTCCCTACTTTACAGTCATTCTAGATTAGGATTTCGTGCCTTTTCGTATTTGTTAGTTTTATATGGTGTTGTTCATCATTATTGCTTAACGTTTGTTTGTGCAGTTAGAATTACCTCCTTTTACTTAATTGATCAAATCCATCTCTGTCAATTGTCCATATCACTATTGCCAAATAAAGCACTACGAGGAAAGTCATCTTAATTAACCCCCCCCATTAATGAATGCAAGTTCATTAATCATTGATAGTTGAAGTGAATTCAACCCATAATAGTATATATATATATATATATATATATATATATATTATATATATAACTATATATATATATATATATATATATATACTATATATAATATATATATATATAATAATATATATATATATATATATATATATATTATAATATAATATATAATATATATATATATATATATAATACTTATATATATATATTATAATATACTATCTATATATATATACGTCTAAAATCACTTCAGCCATCAAATGATTAATGAACTTGCATTCATTCAGGGGGGGTTAATTGTTAGGTACTTTCCTCGTAGTTGCTTTATTGTGATAGTGAGATGACAAGGACAAATATGATTTTCATTAAACAATTGGATAAGTAATTGATGGGCATATATCAGCGTTAGCACTATAATAAAATACACAGACTAACAAATAAGATATAGCACTAATTTCCTATCCTAAATTGGCCTTCCGGCGTTTGGTTAAATCTCACAACTTTCGTAGGGCATCCTCACGCTATGAGGCTGTCTACAAGACTCCCGAGTGTGATTTGGTGGCGTCCTTTCTGGACCCAGGCACCAATCACAGCCTTTGTTTGGCACTACTTTCCTCTGGGAAGGAAAGAGGCGCCAAACACTTGAATTTCAAATAATGTACATTATGTAAGTATGAAGCAGACCACCATTAATGCAAAGTGATATGCAGAAGACTTGCAATAGCCTCTTACAGAGATGCATACACTCTAAGACACTGCATGCTATTGTCTCACAAGGATTCCCTATCGTAATTTCACCTTATAATTGGTGGCCTCGAGTGCAAAAAGGATCTCTGTTTCGGAAATAGGGGTGAGGCCCCTAGTTCCGACTTCACAGAGATACTTCTCACCCTCCTTCGATTGGATACATGAAATGGAAAGTGGAGGAAAGTGGAAGAACAGGTGAAATACTACTCGGGAAAGGATAAAGAACTTACAATATGGACATTTAATACCTTTTACAAATGATTTTGTACTCGTATTAATTTTGGTTCTCGTATTAAGTACCATAATAACGTCTTTAATCTCTTATTTTTCCGCAAGAGATATTTACCTCGGTTCCTCATTTCTTTTCTCTACTTCTTTTATTCCGCGTTTTTCTTGCGGTTTGGAGGGTCAGGAACGAGGTTGTAGAAAATTTTGACATTTCTTAGATTTTCAACTACCACCTTGTCTCCCTTTATGATATGAGCATTACTGTTTGTTATTTTGACGACTTTATAAGGTCCGTGGAATCTTGGTGAGAGTTTACCAATGTTGTATTGACTCTTTACCAGTAGAATATTTTGCATCTTTTCGTTCGGGGAACGAACCCACACTTCTGTTCGTAAGTTAGTCCTTCTGGGATCGAGCGTTTGGCCATGAGTTCCCGCCAGTTTTCAATTAAAATTACCATAGGATTTGGTCCGTCTGGGACCAGAGGGGTGTCTAGCAGCCGTTCAGGAATGTTTATATCTTGTCCGTACATCAATTTACTGGGACAGATGCCCGATTCGGAGATGGGGGCTAGCCGGAGTGCGAATAAGACAAAGGGGAGAACGTCTAACCACCCTTGACTCTCCATACCAGGTTCAGCGAGCATGGTTCTTAAACTAGTTAGAATCATCTTATGGGTTACTTCGGCCTTGCTGTTACTAAAGGGTGAGTAGCTAGCGGTCGTTGTATGCAGTATTCCTAACAGTTTACACACACTTTCAAATAAATGTGAGGTAAAATTTCCACCTTTATCTGTGATGAGGTTGCTGGGAATTCCACACATCGGAATTAGCTGGTTTAATTAACGTTTTAACAACCGTCTCTTTGGTGATATCCTTCAAGGGGAAAAGCCCACACATAATGGGAGTACCTATCAATGAGGTAATAAGTACTTATATCCCCCTACAGACAGGGAGTTTCAGTATATCGGCATTTAAAGCTTGAAATTTGTAGGAAACTTCTTTGTACTTTCCGTAAACAGGGTTTATGCTGCGTCCAATTTTTCCTATTTGACATTGGGGACAAACTCCTCACGAGTTGCCTTTCACCCTCTTGTGCCATGAGTTACGACAAATAACGACAGTCGCTTTAGAGCGGATGAACAGCGAGGATCCCCAGGTCCTTGGAGATGCTCATACGAACAATTATCAGTCAATGTGTTGATCTGGAGAATGATTCTGCATATTTAAAGATTGTATCCACGTAAGGGAATTTCCATTTTTCTCTTGAAACCAGGACACGATTGCTTCTTTATGACTAACAGCTTTTCTCTTATTTTTAAGTAATGAATTTTGTATTCGATCTTCTAATTGATTTACTCTGCAATTCTCAAGGCCGTAAATTTAACTTCTTCTTGAAGCGCTTATTAATTCCAGAAATTGAGCTTCATTATAGCAGACTGAATTAGTTTATCGAGTATTCTCCAGTAAGAATATCATTTATTCATCTAACTCTTAGGAGGTGATTTTTTTCACTTATTTTAAGTAATCTTCTCTTCTTTCCATTTGTATTCTCTCTTTCATTTCAATTCCTTTCGTTCAACTTTTCCTTTTCCCATGAGAATATATGCTCGATTTTCTTCTTGGACATTGTTATTTAAGAAGGTCTTCATTTTTATTCCTTTGTTGAATGCCGACCGCGGGCACGTGTGGGGTTTCGTTTTATTGCCTGATCGGTAAACGAGCCCTTGAGTGTGGTAAAAGTCTTCATATTTATAAGCCGGTTGTAAAGTCTCGAGCAGGACTCCACGTGGAGTTTTGGAGCTTCGCTCTTATTGGCCAGTTTGCTGATATGAGGACCACTCACAGCGTTCGTATGAGAAGGCGTAGTTTTTGGTGTTTTTACTTCGTCAGGAATTTCAATTTCCTCTACATTTCGATCCACATTATCGATTTCGTTTATTAACAAATATTCTTCCAGCGGATTGGTCTTTTTTGTTATTAATTTGAAAGAAACTTTGTAACTAGTTAATAAATTTAAACTTCGGATTTCTCGAACATTAAAGTTTTTATCATCATTTGATCTTTTATACTTATTTATAAGCTCTCTACACTGGGTTTCTATATTTATATTCTTATTTGTGAGGAGATATCCGTATTTCTTGAAGACTTTCGTTAGGCAGACCAGCAGTCGATTTGCCTCGTCATAATTTCTTTCTGTAGGAGAGAGAATTGAACTAAAAAATGCAATCGGATGGTCGTCTTCGGCAGTAGTGGATAAGATAACAGCAGCTGCAGATACATTTGTGGTATGTATGATAATTTTGTAAATAGAAGAGGTGCCTGGATAGGCAAGCACAGAAGCATTTTCAACAGCCTTTTTAATATTTTCGAAGGCTTTATCTGCTATTGAATTCCAGCAGACGCGGCGGTTTGAGTAAGGTTTACCTTTTAAAAACATATTTAGGGGCGCTGTTATTTCAGCGAATAACGGAACGCTGCTGCGGTAAAAGCTTACTTTTCCCAGGAAACTTCTTAATTCCTTGATGGTCCTGGGCTTAGGGGTGTCTAAGATATCCCCAATTTTTTCGTGATTAGGTCTGATACCGTTTTCGTTTAGAGTATATCCTAAGTAATCAATCTCTCTTTTGGCAACTTGGCATTTCGCGGGATTTAAACTGATATGTAGATAACTTAACCTCTTCAGCACCTTCTCCAGGAGGATTTTGTGCTCATCCTCGGTCTCTGTGTGAATCAAAATGTCATCCATATAAGCCTGAGTATTCGGCAGGCCTTGAATGACTGTGTCAATGAGCTTGAAATATGAAGGGGGAGGAGACGTACCCCATTGGAAGGCTCCTGTAGGTGAAAGAACCGACGTTTGAAGTGATGGTAAAGTACTTTTGTGAGTCGGGGTCCAATGGCACCGAGTAAAATGCCTGGGTTACGTCAAGTTTTGTGTATAGACGGCTCCCCTGCAGGTTGGAGATGGCATCCTGAAGGTGCGGGAGTCCATAGATTCCTATCTCAGCTCTTTTGTTCAACTCTCTAAAATCGGAAATTATTCTGACTCGATTTTCGCTTTTCTGTAGAACACTCATGGGAAAGGACCAGGGCGAATTGCTGCGGCGGAGGACTCCTGTGGCTACTAGGTTGTCAAGTTCTGCTTTTGTTTGAGCATAGAGTTTATGGGGGACCCTCCTTGGCCTAAGGGAGATGGGAGGTCCTTTTATGTCTGTTTTGTAAGGGTAAGCGTTGGCTAGTTCTATTAATACTTTTTCTGGAATAAATGCGGCTTCTTCGTCAGTAGTTATTTGGCCGTCCTCAGCTATTAATGCTGTGCTCATTCTCTTATTTTTATTTTTATATTTTTCAAAGATTTCATTCCACCGTTTTTCTTGTTTCAATTTTATGTGGTGGTTTTCCGGGAGATAGGGGTTTACAAATAACTCTGAATATTTCGATAATAACTCATTAAAATTTAAAGAACTATGAGGTACATGCACAGAAGGAGGAGGAGGAGTGAGAGAGAGATTTGAAGAAGAAGAACAGGAGCATCATTAAAATTGAAGAGTTCACTATTCCTACTCATTTTAGTATTATTAGTGATTTGACTAGCACAATCTACCAAATATCGATCTCTATTTAGTGTCATAGACTTATACAAGGTCAATTTCAAGCTTGCAAATCCTTTCGTCTCCTCAACCGCGGCTGTAACATCTTACTGCTTAAGCAGCCGATCGTTTCATCAGCACTTAAAATCAGTTGGGTTCTTGACAGATATTGCTTCCTTGCTTCCATTTTCACTTGTATTTTCTATAAACACCCCCCCCCCCCCCCATTTAATAAATTTGATTTAAAAAAAGACGTGTATCCCACATGCAAGGGACTGACAGGATAGTAATAAAATTGTTATTTTTGTACATTACCAAAATCGTTTGAAACATTTGTTTTGAGACCTTTGTTGACATCAGTATATTTACTGTGTAAGATTATTATTTGTTGTTCATATTTTGTTTTGATGACTACTACTACTAGCCATATTTAAATTTTAGAGTTCTTTAAATTAAAAGAGCATGCTTCCTTGTACATTCTATGAATTGAATAGGTTCATTGATAAATGTTTTTATTTATTTGTTCATTTTTTCATTTTCATTATTATTTTAATGGGATTTATATTTTCCATTTGGTTAGTGCTGGTAGTTGTATCTACATTTTGATCAATTTCAGGATCATTATTGTTCATGTTGTTTTTAATAATAATATTATTGTTCATGGTCATTATTTATTATTCATTATTATTATTATTATTATTATTATTATTATTATTATTATTATTATTATTATTATTATTATTATTATTATTATTATTATTATTATTATTATTATATTAGTATAGTTATTGATTATTATTTTTATATTGGTAGTAGTAGTAAGTAGTATAGTAGTAGCAGTAGTAGTTTTGCCACTATTTTTATTTTTGTTAACAGAGTTATTATGATTGGTATAATTTTTATTTAATTCATCAGCACTATAATTTTGTAAGTTTATATCATTATATTCATCACTGTTTGTAAGATGGTCATTTATCACTTGATGGTATTTTGAAATCTCACTTTTCTGTTGTGAGTATGATTTTCATGGCTGCTATTGATGAATGCGCAGGCCTCGTTAGCAGTTTTTCGACGATGATGGGACATTTTCGCAAGCATTTCTCTGTTTATTACTATAATATTAATGGCGTACATAGACAATTACTTACTCTACACATTTATAGCATTTGAAGAGATAGGAATGATAAAAGCATAATTGTTGACAGCGGTATTAATGCGTTGCTGTACCCATTTGCATCTGATCCTGAGTAGCGTGGACCTACTTTTCGCGTTATCCTATGTCCTCTCTCAGGCTGTGCGGGTGCTGTGTCTGCTTGGCTTTTAACGAACAGCTGAAATGCGTGCGCGAGTTCGTTCACAGTCTTGTGAGGTCGGCCATTTTGGCGGGCAAATCTGACCTTCACCCGCTGCTCTCAGTTTCATGTTTGCGCTCTTGGTTGCGCGCGCTGAGAAGTGGGTAGGCGGAGTCTGTTTCTCTCGTGTCTGTTCTGTTACGCACAGAGTTTACAGAACTCCAAGTCTGTTCTTCGTTTGGTTGTTGATAATTTCTTCCTTTTCGAACAAAATTCCGATAAAGATCATCTGCGACCTTAACCATTCTTAACAGGTCATTTTCTTCAGCTAAAGAATAGACTGACATCTGGACATTTTGCGGCATTTGCTCCAAGAACAGGTCTATGGCGAATTTAGGGTTGTGTTCTACTAACACATCGAAGCTTTTGTTCCCAAGGACATTTTTGACGCGGATTCACTTGGCAATTCATCGGGTCTCATGCCTTGTTTGAAGACATCCGCGGATTCTATTTCTTAAGGCGGGAAGGTAAACCTTCGATGTTTTCTAATAGCAGACGATAAGCGTTATTTTGAAGAGGGAATGTGATTTTTGAGACCAAATTTGTGGGCAAAATTGGAGCCAACAAACGAACACGTTCGTGGGTATCTTCTATATGATTTAATTTGAAGATTGTTGTTGTAGCACTTAGCCAATTTATAACATCATAGGGGTCAAAGGTTGGTAACTGACTTGATGTTAGATGACTGTATGTTTTTAATGGTGAGTCGGTATTAGGACGCCGCGTCTTCTCTTTTCGGCGGGAAGATTGTGGCGTGGATTTCCAACTTGGCCTCTGAGGGAGAAGCAGATGGGCCTGCGTCATCATGTGAGGGGGAAAATCGTTGGGGAGATGGAGATTTATCCTTCCTCTCTTTGAGGACTTCTTTGTTTGAGTCCTAAGAGTCAGCTTTTTCGTTGATACCATTTCTATGTCTTTTTGTTATTGACTCGCGCTTTAGGCTGTTTAGGCGTTCGGTTTTAAGCCCTAATGTCGAGAGTTTGATATTGAATTCTCGAACTCGAGTATAACGACTTCTTTCTTATTTTCAAATGAGATTAATAAGAAGCTTAATTCTTCACGTTATTATTTTTCGACTCAAATAATTCATTTAATTTATCCACATTATCACTATTTTAGCACTGAAATAACGAGAAAGAACGAATTTTATTTTTTTTTTTTTTTTTCAATCTATAATGTATCTGACTCCAATTAGGGGGGCAGCAGGGGCGTTCTAATTAGTCACTTAGGGCTGTCACCAATGATGTCTACGTCGAAATCACTTCGACTATCAAAATGATTAAGAACTTGCATTCATTAATTGGGGAATTAATTAATAGTTACTTTCCAACGTAGTTGCTTTATTTGATGATAGTGAGATAACAAAGGACAAATAGGGTTTTCATTAAACAATTGGATAAGTAATTGATAGGCATATATCAGCGTTAGCACTATAATAAAATACACAGACTAACAAATAAGATATAGCACTAATTTCCTATCCTAAATTGGCCTTCCGGCGTTTGGTTAAATCTCACAACTTTCGTAGGGCATCCTCACGCTATGAGGCTGTCTACAAAACTCCCGAGTGTGATTCGGTGGCGTCCTTTCTGGACCCAGGCACCAATCACAGCATCGTTTGTTTGGCACTACTTTCCTTTGGGAAGGAAAGAGGCGCCAAACACTTGAATTTCAAATAATGTACATTATGTAAGTATGAAGCAGACCACCATTGATTCAAAGTGATATGCAGGAGACTTGCAATAGCCTCTTACAGAGTTGCATACACTCTAAGACAATGCATGCTATTGTCTCACAAGGATTCCTATCGTAATTTTACCTTATATATATATATATATTATAATATATATATATATATAATATATAATATAATATATATATATATATATATTATATATATATATATATATATATGATGTATATATATATATATGTGAATGAATTGTATTTATGCGAGTTCTAGGCCCAAAGAATGTTGATTAGATTATTTTGGAATGCAAGAACAAGATTCGAGAATTTTTCGCATCTTTAAAATTGCGTCAGAATGTATAAGTAATTATTCGGTATTTTATGTATTGTTAATATATATATATATATATTATTATATATATATATATATATATATATATATATATAATATATATAATATATATAATATATATATATATATATATTGTGTAGTTTTCAGGATAAGCTAGTGTTGTCTTGGATGAAAGAGGCGAAGGAATAAGGTGGAAGTAGAGAAAAATTAAGAGTTGAGAAGTTAAGTGAGCAATGTTAATAAGGAAAGTATTTACGAGCTAATTTGCACATAATCAGTTGAATGATGAACAAGATGAACTGAACAAATCTGGACGCAAAATGAAGGAAGCGTTTTTTAGTAGTGCAAGAGAAGTATTTAAATGTGCTAAATAGGAAGTAAGAAATTAGCTGTGAGTCGTTTGTAATGAAGAAGTGAGCAAGGGATGAAAGTAAAAAAAGAGCTTGTGGTTTGAATTACCAAAAGCTAATTGCTGGGTTTCAAAAAAAGGTGTTTGGAATTATATTTATAAGGAGGAAAACAGGAAGACTAAAAGTTTCATTCGTAGGAATGAAAAATTGAGGTAAATGAACAGTTTGAAGGAAAATGAAGGGGACTTACAACGGAATGTGAAGCTCTTCTTGCAAGGAAGTGCGAAGGTTAAGAATTGAAGAATAAGGGAAACTCCATAGAAAAATTGAATAGGAATGATGCCTTTCGTAACTTGAAGAAATGGATGTAAGGAGAGTGTGGATGAATGGTCAAAATTTTCATATATTTTCAATAATGAAGAGGATGATAGTGAATGTATGTGGGTTTTGATGGTGCAAGAAAATAGGTATTCGGGAATTTGATAATTAGCAAAGGGGAGGGTAATGGATCAGAGTGAGAAAGTGAAGAATGGTAAATCTCCATTTAGAGGGAATTATTGCGTAAAACGATCAAGCAAGGGAGGGGAGATGGTATTAAATGGATATTTGAAGTTGTGTAAAAAAAAAACGTTATGAAAGGTAAATTTCCGACAGATTGGAGAAGGGCGGTAATAGTACCCTTATATAAGGGTAAGGGGAATTAGGAGAACTATAGGAATTAAAGGAGAATTAGTTTATTGACTATTGTAGAAGATATATGCTGCTATTTTGTCGAAAATTTGCGCCGAGACTGATAACTGAAAGTGGCGAAGAACAAGGCATTAGAAGTGTAGAAAGATGTGTGATCAAATCTTTACATTGAAAAAATGATTAGGAAAATGAGAGAGAAGAAGAATAAATTGTATTTTAAGTTTATAGATTTGACGGGCGTTTATGATAGATTAATAGGAAAACTACTGTGGCAAGGTGTTAGGTGATATAAAGTGTGGTGGTAAACATCTGAATGGAATCAAACGTATGTATGACGATATGAAGGTATGTAAAGAATAAATGAGAGCTGAAAGTGATCGTTAATTTTAAAGCGGATTGAGGCAGAATGTGCTATGTCTCCTTTTTTCAAAGTATACGTGTCGACATTGAAAGAAACAAGAAAAACAATACTAAATGTAATATATATATAATATTATTATATATATATATATATATATATTAATATATATATATAATATATATATATAATATATTATATATATATATATAGTATATATATATATATATATATAAATATATATATATATATATATTATATATATATATATATATATTATATTATATATATATTATATATAGATATATATATATTATATATATATATATATATATATAGTATATATATATATATTATTATATATATAAATATATATAAATATATATATATTAAATATATATATATATATATATATATATATATATATATATATATATATATATATATATATATATAATATAATTATATAATATATATATTATATATTTAAGGGAGGATTTCAATGTACACAACACGAATGGTTAGGTCCTTCTTCATTACTGATTAGGTGGGGAGAGAGGCCGAATCATTAGCATTCTCAAGCGATCTGGAGCAAACTAATTAAAGAACCACACACATTCCGGATCGTCCAACCAATTCTTGAACACACTTACCTATGTTCACCACTATTCTTTCTCTCTATAAAAACATCACCTTCGCTCCTATTGGTAAATCTGACCACAAACTTATATCACTTAATTTTAATACTTTCTCTCCAACAGCTCCATCCTGCCCACGCGTTTTTTCTGGCACTGATCGGGCCAATTGGGGGGGCCTTGCGTTGTTGCTACGCTAACTATAATTGAATGACTGCTTTGTCTCTTGTGACGCTTCGACTTCTGCCGATAAGGTGGAGCTGTAATCGTTTGAACGGATTGAAAGAAGGTTCATTCCTTCTTCGATAAATCTTCTCTCCTCATAATCCATGGTTCGATTCGTGCTTGTTCTCTGGCCATTCAGGCTAGAGACAGTGCGTATCAGGAGTGAAAAAATTCTCGTTCTCCTATCACTCCTGCTAATTTTCATTCAGCTAGAAATCGTTGCAGGGATACTTTTCGACGAGCAAAAGCGGGCTTCATCAAACGAAGTTGCAAATCCTCCTTGGTTCTCCTACATGACAAATCTTTCTGGCCTCTTGCCAAAAACATCTCTAACAACTTCTGTAAATCTGTCTTCCTCCTCTTATTCGATCTGATGGTACTGTTGCTAATTCTCCAACTGAAAAGGCCAATCTCTTCGGCCTCCTATTTCCTCTAACTTCAACCCTGGACGATTCTGGCATTCCTCATTCCTCCTCCTTCTCCTCTCAGGGTGTCCTATGCCTTTGTCTGTGATTACATTTGATCGGGTGCGTGGGCTCGAAACTGACGAACGTTAGGAAGGCGGGGTGGCCGGATTGTATTCCTCCCCGAGTTTTGTGCGGTGTGCTTCCGGCTATCCCCGCCCCTCGTGTTCAACTATATTCTCTATGTCTCAATACTAACACTTTCCTCAGTGTTGGAAAGCACGCACTGTCCAACCTATTCCGAAAAAAGAAGCCGCTCTGATCCTTCCAACAATCGCCCTATACTCTTACTTGTTATTCTATCTAATATCTTTGAAACTCTTCTCAACTCTCATTTCTTTGATCATTGGAATCTCATCAAATTCTTTACGTCGCTGTACGGCTTTCGGCGCTCGGGGTCTACTGGCGATATACTTTCCTATCTTTTTACTGATTTATGGTTTTCCGCCCTTAGAACTACGGGAGACTTGCGTGGTGGCGCTTGACATATCCAAAGCTTTTTACCGGGTATGGACGCGTCTATGCTCTTCAAGCTCCCCACCTTTGGGTTTTCTCCTTCGATTTTCCTTAATTGTGTCTAGTTTTCTATCAAATTGTTTCATATCGGCTATTGTCGATGGGCGACTTCATCTTCCTTTTCTGTCAAAAGTGTGTTCCTCAGGTTTCTGTCTTATTTCTCCCTTACTTTATTCCTACTTTTCATTAATGATCTCTCACCTGCACATCTAACTCTATTCACTGCATATGGCCGTGACTCGACCTTCATTCTTCAAACTCATTTCAAATTCTGCTCCCTCTTTTACTTCTAGGAATTGCCTACTCGTCTTAATCTTTCCGATCTATTCCGCTGATCTTGGATAGAATTTCCGGTGGGTCGTCTGACCTAGTGAAATTCAATACTTAAAAAACTCAACTTCTACAATCTTCCTCTCTAAGACACCTTCTAACTTTCCTATCTCTTTCGAAGGTTCTCCGTCTCTCCTGTGACAATATAAACAATCCTTGGCCTTAACATAAACAAAAATGTCTTGGGAACCTCACATCACAACGATTGCTAGGGCGGTCTCAAAGAAACTGGGAGTCTGGTTTAGACTGCGAGAGCTTTTTTTCCGTCTTCCCAGTTCTCGCAGCTATAAAAAAGGGCCTCATCCGCCCTTTGTATGGAAGTATTGCTCTAATATCTGGAGGGGGCTCTGCTTTCACCGGCTTTTGGATGAGGGTCGAGGTCAAAAGCCAAAAGGCTTAAAACTGTTCTGTCTTCCAGTCACCTTGACCCTCTATTCTTTGCGGCGCGGATGTTGTGCTTTATCTTTTCTATAGTGGTTGACCGCAGCAGGCAGGTGCTCGAGGGAGATTATCACTCGCGTACCTCAACCTTTACGTCGCCCTCGTTAGCACTTAGGGGTGCTGTGTCGCACATGAGTTTTGTGTTCATGTAGTAACTCCATTTCTAGTTCCGCTGCGATTGCTTCCTTCTTTCCTTGACCCAAATCTTTCTGTGGAATTCTCTTCCATCGTGTTCTGTGTTTCCTGCTGAATTTAATCTCCCTCACTTCAAAGCCGGCGTCGTGCTAATCTGCGTAATCTGCGTTAGTTGTAGGAACTTCTGAGGCGTGCAACCCCTCTTCTTGAATAGGGCTCCGCCCGTGTGTAGAGGTGGTGACAACTGTAAATATATATATATATATATATATATAATATATATATATATATATATATATATAATATATATATATATATATATATATATATATATTTATATATATATATATATATATATAATATTATATATATAGATAAATATATATAAATGTTAAATATTGCATATAAATCGCAATTAGATAAGATGTTAAGAAAGAACATATAATGAGAATGTTAAGAATTAACTGCCTTCTCGGGGATTGAACACCGCTTGTTGCGCGTGAGGACAATATTTGCCCGGTAGCGTATACAACTGAGCTATCCTCCAACCCAGAAAAGTTGGATTCAAGAACAGTTATAAAGCAACCGGGTTCCCGTCAGGGCGACATCCCAGGTGTCCAGCTGTCCGATCTCTCGTTCTGATATTTTAGATGTTCAAATAATTGCATAATAATCGCAATTTGATAAAAGATGTTAAGAAAGAACATATAATGAGAAGGTAAGGAATTAACTGCGCCCTCTCTGGGATTGAACCACCGCATGTGCGTGTGAGGACAATATGCCCGGTGCTATACACCTGAGCTATCCTCCAACCCAGAAAAGTTGGATCAAGACAGTTAATTAAAGCAAACCGAGTTCCCGTCAAGGCGACACCACCAGGTGTCCAGCCTGTCTTATCTCTCTTCTTTATATTTTAGATGTTAATATTGCATAATAAATCGCAATTGTAAGTGTTAAAGAGGGTGTCCGACAACAAACCCCAAATTAGCACACTGCTTCACACTAACGAAATCACACCCTTCATGAGCACTCAGACCCATAGAAACCTACATCAATACACACTACCAAAAAGTCGAAACTAAGACGGTATACCCGAGCTACGCAACACGCGTCTCACCCCCACGAGTCGTATACCCGCGCACAACCCCCCAGCCGAACCCACCACCGTCATCTACAGCGACAACACCGCGCCAACGCCAAAACATGATCACTAAAAAAATACCCAACCAACACCACCCAGAACTAGTCGCCCAGGCAGGGAGTCACCACAAACAACACTGCGGCGCAGCGATCACACCGCATGGACAAACGAGCTAAAACATAACAACAGCGAACAACACAAGCACAGCCAAAAGGTAGCAGAGCCGATATCACCACGCACAACACCCAAACACACCAGCCACCACAACCGCACCAGCAACGCGCGAAATCATAACGCCAACCGAAAGCCACGACACGAGCGCAACATACCACAAGCGCACAACCCCAGCCGACAGAAAACCATCAACCAAACACCCAAAAGAAAATAACCGACAGCCCACCGCCGCCCCCCTGCACCAGATTACCCAAACAAAAGAACATATAATGAGAAGGTAAAGAAATTAAACTGCCTTCTCTTGGATTGAACCACGCGCAGTTGCGCTGAGACCAATATGCCCGTGCTATGACAACTTGAGCTATCCTCCCAACCACAGAAAAGTTGGATTCAAGAACATTATAAAAGCAATCTTAGTATATATATATAATATAGATATATATATATTATATATATATTATATATATATATATATATATATATATATATATATATATATATATATATATAGTATATATATATATAAATTAATAAAATTTATTATTTTTTATATATATAATATATATATATATAATATATATATATATATATATATATATATGATATTGTAGGAGGCCATCTCGTAGCTGACACCTATTTCTCAAAAACTGTTAGAGCTATCGTGCAATGAAACTTTGATATGTTCTATTGGCTATATTAACCTGATCACCTGCGAGTTTTTACAAGATCTAGTGATATAGGGGGGTACCATCCCGAGACTGATGATGAAAATAATTCGGGTTACGCCCGTTGTATGCAGCTTCCGAACGTTGATTTAGGCCTAACGCCACCAATCGAACCAGTGTTCGATTACAACCGACTAACGTTATTATTATTATTATTATTATTATTATTATTATTATTATTATTATTATTATTATTATTATTATTATTATTATTATTATTATTATTATTATTATGTTCGAAAATTCGAACCCTGAAAGGGTTCGTATTTGAGTCGAAAACGATTCCAGGAAGGAATCGTTTTTTACACGCTACGACTCCAGCTCCGACTCCGACCCCGCACTGCACATCCCCTATGTGACAGTTTTACTACAGTTAGCAGTTATCGTTACGAGCTACCCAAAATTTGGGGGTCACTAGGTGGTGATGTAATCTTCGTCGTTTGAGACGAGATTACGATCCCTTGCTCCCCGTAGGGGACGCGATCCCCCTTCTAAAAAAAGATCGAAATGTTCGTAGAGTGTGGAAATTTGGTGAGTGGATTCGAATGCCGCATTATAGAAAGACTTGGAATCGAATCAGAGGAGTTGCATTGGCACCGGTTTGCTCTGGTTGCGGTGCCGAGTAATAAACATTCGTCAAACAACAATATTTGCATTCTTTATATACGTTATTGGACCTGTAGATCTCGAAAATGACGGTTATAATGTCGTAAAGGGTGTCAAGGGCCTCCTAAAGGGGCTTCTCCCCTTAGAAATGAATGAAATGCATAAAGAAGTGAAAAGGAGAACAGATTCGAGTCCAGAGAAGAATGATTGGAGAAGAGTTTGATCAGAGGAGTCGGAGTCACTACCTGCAACCGGTTGCTGGAGGCCGGTGCGGTGCTTGAAGCTAATAAACATTTCGTATAACAAACAAGGTGGTGCCTTATATATGTTATCGGGTTGTTAGATTTCAAAAAGATGGTTTTAGAATTAATCTATTGATTTCTCATCTATTGGATCTATTGATTCAGTCATATATTTTAAATAAAATTATCCATTACACTTTAAACTTAAAGCAGTAAATCAGTAAAAACAGTAAATCAATCACCATCCAGCACGCTCCTGATCTATTGATCTATTGGATCTATTGATCTATTGATAAGTCATATTTTACTAAAATTGTCATGTTTTACATACCCGTAAATCAGTAAATCAGTAATTCAAACCATCCACCCTACACTCCTGTGTCCAACCATGATCTATCGATCTATTGATCTATTATCTATTGATCTATTGATGCTATTGATTGCAAGTCATAAGTTTTTACTAAAATTGTATGTCTTAATTGCCCTAAATCAGTAAATCAGTAAGTAAATCAAACCAACCGCACCTACACTCCTGTCCTCCATGATCTATTGATCTAAGGATCTATTGATTCAAGTCACATTTCGTGTATCAATTTTGATAAACATAAAAAAACAAAGTTCTTTATACACTGATCAACGAATATACGCTAACGTTACAAAGTTTTCACATCAGTCATATTTTGTAAATAACACACTTTTTTAATTAATATTATTTATTTATTTTTTTGTTTTATTTGCTATTAAACTTTTTTCTTACAAAAATTTTATTTGCTTTTTCACGTTTATAACAAAAAACTTGAGTTTTTACTACCCCAAGCAGTAAGATCAAAGTAAATCAGTAAATAAACAACCCGCCCTACCCTTCCCTATCCACCGCAGGATCTATTGATCATGGATTTCAAGTTAACATTCGAGCTATCATTATGATAAACATAAGATAAAAACAAAGTTCTTTATACACTGATCAACGGGAACCTATATACTAACCTAACAAATTTTCACATTTAAAAAGATAACATAGCATTCATCGAACTAAATATAATGTGAACAACAAACCTGAACATGCCTTACGTGATGATTAAACTGGTAACAAACAAAGTTCCATACTTAAGCAACAGAAAGTAACTAACATGAGCATACAAACACGTGAGCTTTCCACACTTTGTCAAACATATCTTTAACATATCAATTTAATTACCATACACCTTACCTAATTACCAAAATACCTAACGGATAAAGACAAACATAGTAAAGTTTTACCCTCTGTAAAGCTAAACTATGACCATAACATACTTAACACACAACAACCAGTCAAATAAACAGCTATCATTAACCGCTTAACCAATAAAGCAACCATAGGAGGGAAGTAAAACAAGTTTTCATTTTTTATAACATATAATTTTTTTAAACAATAAATTCAAAAGTTTTTATTTTAAATATATATTTCCCAAATTCCCGCCATAAATCACTCGATCACTATTCACTAATCAGTTTGAAAGCAATATTGGTACGAGATGGACGCGTTCGGTTTATTTGTTAATTTTATTACTGTTTACGTACAAATTAATTAATTTATTAACATCATAATATTTTAGTTACAAGTTAATTAGCATCCTGTATACCCGCATTATAAGGAAACCACATGTTCGGTGTTAAATTCAAGAATTACAACCAGTAGCTTATATGTATTAATTCTGAGTATGTCAAACGTCGTTAAGATGTGATGTTAATTCATTTTTATTTTAAGCAATACTGTAATATTTTCGGATGTCCGAACTGTGAAACCTATACACGTACACCAGAAGGTCGCACAATCGATGGGTCTCCAATAGTTGCGTACATCGATGCTTTAATAGTCTCACGACGAGAAAAATAGCATCTATTCTATAGAACCTTCTCACGCCTGTCTTCACAGTTAGAAGATATTCACTACTCGTCGATATATTCAGATTTGACGCACACTTATCCTCTACCCATGCTGCTGCGATATCGATAATCTTGATGAATCCATCACAACGAATAAAGGTCTATTATTTGAACCTCGGGCTGCGAAAACGAGCAATGTATCGTCTCCCAATTTGGTTTACGAATAAATTATAAATGGACACATCGTTTAATGGGAATAACGAAAGAACCCTCGTGAAGATATTCAACAACAAGCTTTAGAATGCGAGGAGATGTTCATCGTACCAGCCACAGCGAAAAAGTCCTACTGAGGAAAATAGAATTGTGTAAACACTTCCTAAATGTAAGGAGATTTTCTCTTTCAAACCAATCAGAAGAAAGTAAAACAAGAATACGACGCACGAACAAACCATATCAGTTCAAAAGTGCATATATTCTCGCTAGGACACAAACAACAACAATAACGAATAAAGTTTATATGTAATATGTGGTTACAGGACGAGACCTATACCAGCCAAATTGACTGAAACGTACTTAGACAAAACAAAAAAGTAAGTAATGATAAAATAATTAATAATTAAATAATAATAATAATAAATAATAAATAATAATAATTAATAATAATAATAATAATTAATTAATAATAATAATAATAATATAATAAATAATAATAATAATAATAATAATAATAATAATAATTGCCTGACAGGTATATATATATATATATATATATATTATATATATATATATTTTATATATTATATATATATTATATATATATATAATATATATATATAAGATATATATATATAATATATATATATATATATATATATATATATATATATATATATATATATACTATATATATATACAAAAAAAAAAATAACTTTTATAATATATATATATACTATATATATATATATATATATAATATATATATATATAATATATATATTATACTATATTATTATATATATATATATATATATTATATATATATATATATAAATGTTCATCACATACATATAGTTTTTTACGATGGCTTAAGATCTAAAAACGCTAAATCTTTACACAAAAAAACTTTCATTTTCGTCGTTATACCTAAGATATTTTTTCACTTCATCGATACCATCACTGAGTACATATGTTAAAAGTTCACATTCAGACACTAAAATTTGTTTACTAGATAGATCAGCTTGGTAAATACTTTCGGACCATTGTTTTCTAAGTAGATAGACGAATTTCTGTACATCTATAGAATTTAAGAAGCGTTCAATGATAGTCTCAGAATCATCAACCAGCGTTTTCTTGAAGGCGTAATATTCCTGGTATAACATGTAATGTGCAACAGTTACATAATTAGACAGCATTTCCGATTTCGTAGTTTGCGCTATTACCCTCTACAAACCTCTTACAGATATTTTAGCTGTTTTAATCCAGAAATATAGATTTTACGAGCCGTAGGTTTAAATACGCCTGTTTCATTACACATCTTCCATACTCGAACTTCCATTCGATGTGAAATTATAGCCTTAGAAAAAGAGATAGTAAGATGGCTGACTTTATGACACCCTCTTCTGCTAATAATCGTTTTCGGCGAGTCTACTAAAACTTCGGTAGAGTTAGAGTACTCCTTAACCCATTCTGCAGCGTGGCGACATATACAGAGTAGTTCATCTGTACTCATAAAAATACGCTTGTTACCGGAGTATACAGATTGATTAATACACGTGAAGAAATCAGAACCATCGGTTTTTTTGTATAGGATTGAAACCCCACACCAGGGGATCTTGATTACCCATTGTATAATGTCTTGTATAGAGGTATATCTGTTAAGACGCAACATAATGCACACTTAGTGAAAATAGAACACTTTTTAAACAGAACACAACCACCTAAAGTTTTCAAGTCCACAACGATTATGACGCTAAATCAAGTCTCATGAGAAAAGATAATATAAAATTAAGGATACAAACACAAGCCTAAATGGAAGGTTAAACCTGTTTTTACAGTTGTACATTCTCTTTTAGGCCTTACGCTTCGTTCGTTTTATGTATGTATTTGTATTTCATGTTTCATTCAATGCTATCACACTGACAAACTAATAAATGTTATTTGAAACTAAGAACATAACACATCTAACTTACGAATAAACAGTTTTAATTAACTAAATTCTTTGCTCATCAACGGTAAGTAACTAACATCATACCTAAAACTTAACCTACCCCTTCCCCTTTCGAAACATTAAGCAATACCTTCGAATCGTTAGGCTTACCCTGCATACTTATCATTAGGGTTACTTTCAGCTTTATCCAAAAGCTCTCGCGAATGCGCTCACTCATCAGCATAATCTCATTCTTTACGATACATAACCGAACAATTTTCAGCGACGAGCCCCACTACTTGAAGATCACCCATGAGAGATGCATGAGGATCCATCTTGGGATACCCCAAAGGGGAGTGTAAACGGTTAATTTTCCCTATGTAATAAAGTGCCTAAAGAAACACATCTCCTCCCGAGAGAAATCCCAAGGGGATGAGCCCCAAGCAAGGGTGTGAAGCCGCAGAGGGGGATCACCTCTGAAGGGGGTGTAAGCGGGCGTTACCCCTCCGAAGGAGGGGTAAGGTCTCAGCCCTTCGGGCTGAGACCCAAAACCCGCTTACACCCCCTTCGGGGGTGATCCCCCTCTGCGGATTCACACCCTTTCTGGGGGCTCATCCCCTTGGGATTTCTCTCGGGAGGGGATGTGTTGCTTTAGGTACTTTATTACATAGTGAAAATTAACCGTTTACACTCCCCTTCGGGGTACCCCAAGATGGATCCTCATGCATCTCTACTGGGTGATCTTCAAGTAGTGGGGCTCGTCGCTAAAAATTGTTCGGTTATGTATCGTAAAGAATGAGATTATGCTGATGAGTGAGCGCATTCGCGAGAGCTTTTGTATAAAGATGAAGGTAACCCTAATGATAAGTATGCAGGGTAAGCCTAACGATTCGAAGGTATTGCGTAATGTTTCGAAAGGGAAGGGTGGGTTAAGTTTTAGGGATGATGTTAGTTACTTACCGTTGATGAGCAAAGAATTTTGTTAATTAAAACTGTTTATTCGTAAGTTAGATGTGTTATGTTCTTAGTTTCAAATAGCATTTATTAGTTTGTATGGAAGATGTGTAATGAAACAGGCGTATTTAAACCTACGGCTCGTAGAATCATTTTCTGCGATTTAAAGACAGCTAAAAATATCGTCGAGGTCTGTTAGGAGGGTAATAAACGCAAAACAAGAAATCGGAATGCTGTCTAATTATGTAACTGTTGCACATTACATGTTATACCAGGAATATTACGCCTTCAAGAAAACGCTGGTTGATGATTCTGAGACTATCATTGAACGTTTCTTAAATTCTATAGATGTACAGAAATTCGTCTATCTACTTAGAAAACAATGGTCCGAAAGTATTTACCAAGCTGATCTATCTAGTAAACAAATTTTAGTGTCTGAATGTGAACTTTTAACATATGTACTCAGTGATGGTATCGATGAAGTGAAAAAATATCTTAGATATAACGACGAAAATGACTGGTTTTTTGTGTAAAGATTTAGCGTTTTTAGATCTTAAGCCATCGTAAAAAACTATATGTATGTGATGAACATTTATATATATATATGGAAATCCATTTCGCTCTGTGTATTTATTATAAACTTAAATTATTAATTTTAATAATGTATGCAATTTCTAATATATCTGACAGGAGAAATTTTTTTTTATTTAATTTGATTATTATTATTATTATTATTATTATTATTATTATTATTATTATTATTATTATTATTATTATTATTATTATTATTATTATTATTATTATTACTACTTTTTGTTTTGTCTAAGTACGTTTCACGTCAATTTGGCTGTATAGGTCTCGTCTGTATACACATATTACCATAGTAAACATGTTATTGTTATTGTTGTTGTTGTTGTCTAGCGAGAATATATGCACTTTTGAACTGATATGGTTCGTTCGTGCGTCGTATTCTTGTTTAATTTCTTCTGATTGGTTGAAAGAGAGAATCTCATTACATTTAGGAATTGTTTATACATTCAATTTTCATCAGTTGAACATTTTTCGCTGTTCTGGTACGATGACATCTCCTCGCATCTCTACGCTTGTTGTTGATATCTTCACGAGGAGTTTCGTTATCCAACGATGATGTCATTTATTATTTATTCGTAAACCAAAATGGAGACGATACATTGTTGTATTCCAGCCAGAGTTCAAATAATAGACCCTTATTCATTTGTGTTGAAGAATTCATCAAGATTATCGATATCGCAGCAGCATGGGTAGAGGATAAGTGTGCGTCATCTGATGTATCGACGAGTAGTGAAATATCTAACTGTGAAGACAGCGTGAGAGGTTCTAATAGAATAGATGCTGTTTTCTCGTCGTGAGACAATATTAAAAGCATCGATGTACGCAACTATTGGAGACCCATCGATTGTGCGACCTTCTGGTGTACGTGTACAGGTTTCACAGTTCGGACATCCGAAAATATTACAGCATTGCTTAAAATAAAAATGAATTAACATCACATCTTAACGACGTTGACATATGGAGGACTTAATACATATAGCTCACGTTGTATCCATGATATTTACACCGAAACATGTGTTTCCCTTATAATAGTGGTATACAGGAGTGCGCTAATAACTATCAGCATGGACGAATTTACTTCTCTTTGGAACGAGAGACTGAGTGCTGTTGAACCAAAATATGCTGAAAAATGGCCTTACTGCTGCGAAAACGCATTAATTCCATCCTTTCAGCAAGGGTTTGATTTCTCTGAGAGAGTATATAGAACTTATCCAGCTTAATGTTTGAATAATATGTCCTATGATTAGGATGAAATAATAATATTTAAAAAATAAAAGCATATGTTTTTATATAACGCTCTTTTTCAGTGAAAATTATGTTATAAAAATGAAAACTTGTTTTACTTTCCTTCCTATGTTGCTCTTTATTGTAAGCGGCTTAAATGGATAGCTGTTTATTTGAACTGGTTGTTGTGTGTTAGTATGTTATGTCATAGTTTTAGCTTTACAGAGGATAAAACTTTACAATAGTTTATCTTTATCCGTTAGGTATTTTGGTAATTAGGTAAGGGTCATCGTAAATTAAATTGACATGTTTGAGATATGTTTGACAAAAGTGTGAATAACGTTTTTGGTAGCTATGTTAGTTACTTTACTGTTGTTAAGTATGAGACTTTGTTAAATGTTAGCAGTTTATTCATACGTAAGGTAAGTTAGGTTTGTTGTTTCTACTTATATCTTAGTTCAGATGATGCTATGTTAGCTTTTATAATGTGAAACTTTGTGTAACGTTAGCTTATATTCGTTGATCAGTGTATAAAGAACGTTTTTTTATTTATGTTTATCCAAAAAAGATACTCGAAATGTTACTTGAATCAATAGATCAATAGATCCTGCGGTGGATGGGAGAGTTGCGGGTTGTTTGATTACTTGATTTACTGTTTACTGCATTGGGGGTACGTAAAACTCAAATTTTGTTAAGTTTATTTAAAAACATGAAAAGCATAAAAATTTTAGGAAAAAAAAACAAAGTGTTTAAAGCAAATAAAACAAAATAAAAAAAAATAAATAAATAAATTATAAAAAGTGTTATTTATACAAAATATGACTTGAATCAATAGATCAATAGATCAATATTTCAATAGCTATAGTCGTTTGATCAGTGTATAAAGAACTTGTTTTTATGTATGTTTATCCAAAATGATACACGAAATGTAACTTGAATCAATAGATCAATAGCATCGATAGATCTGTTGGACAGGGTGTAGGTGGAATGTTTGATTTACTGATTTATTGTATGTGAAACATGACAATTTTAGTAAAAAATATGACTTGAACATAGATCAAAGATCAATAGATCAATAGGATCGATAGATCATTTGTGACAATGTTTATCCAAAATGTTACACGAAATGTGACTTGAATCAATAGATCAATAGATCGATAGATCATGGTTGAACAGGAGTGTGTGGGTGGTTTGAATTACTGATTTTACTGATTTAGGGTATGTAAAACATGACAATTTTTAGTAAAAAATATTAACTTGAATCAATAGATCAATAGATCAATAGATCACGGATGGACATTAGGGTGGGCTGGATGGTGGATTGATTTAACTGATTTACTGATTTACTGGCTTAGGGTATGTAAAAACGTGATTGAATTTAGTAAAAAATATTTGAATCAATAGATCAATAGAATCAATTAGATCAATAGATTTCAGGAAGGTATGGAGGGCTGTTTGATTACTGATTTACTGCATTAGGGTATGTAAACCGTGACAATTTTAGTAAAAATATAACTTGAATCAATAGATCAATAGATCAATAGAATTAGATCAATAGATCAATAGATCAAGGAAGGGGTGAGGAGGGCTGTTGATTTACTGATTAAAACTGATTTACGCTTAGGTATAGTAAAAAACGTAAATTGAAGTATAAACATAAAAATGAATAAAAAAAGTTATTTTTTTTTATTTATTTATTTATTTTATTTTTTTTATTTTTTTCTTTATGATTCTGAAACCATCATTTTCAAATCTACAGACCGATAACATTATAAGGACACCAACCCTTGCTTGTTATTTACGAAGTTTATTAGCTCAGCCACGCACACGGCTCTAAACACCGGTGCCGGTAGTGACTCCGACTCCTCTGACTCAAACTTCCTTCTCCGAAATTCATTCCTTCTCCATGAACCGAATCGTCTCTTTTCTTCCACTTCCTGTGATGCATTTCATTCATTTCTAAGGGGAGACCCCCTTGTTAGAGAGGCCCTTGACCCCTTTTACGACATGCATAACCGTCAATTTTCGAGATCTTACAGTCCAATAACGTATTACCAAAGATACAAAATATTTACTTATACGAATTTTTATTTAACTCGCACCGCACCGGAGCCAGCACCGGTGCCGATGCCAACTCCTCTGATTCCGATTCCAAGTCTTTCTAGAAATCCGAATCCGAATCCACTCACCAAATTTCCAAACTTCTTACGAACTTTCGATTTTTAGGGGTATGCGTCCCCCTTACGGGGGACGCAGGGGAACGTAATCTCGTCTACGACGAGATTACGTCACCTCCTAGTATCCCTCCAAATTTTAACCCGATACGATAAACCTAACCTGTAGTAGTAGGACAGTCACATAGGGATGGTGTACTGCGTGCGGGTCGGAGGTTGGAGCCGG
>JABUQX010044190.1:27500-34140 GCA_015478945.1 Trachelipus rathkii | reverse complement strand
TCCGGAATCAATGTGAATGATTATGTAAGGGTGTCTAGATCTGATGACCGTTTCAGAAAAGAATATGAAGCTGGATGGTCAAGAAAAGTTTTTAAAGTAGATAGTTTAAGGGAATTTCCTATCAAAGGACTTAAATTATACTATCTCGAAGACTTAGACAAGAAATACATGTGAGTAATGTATATAAAATAGAAAAAATATTAGGATCAAAGGGTAGAGGTAGAAATAAACAGTATCTGGTGAAATGGGTAGGGTATCCTGATAAGTTTAATTCATATATAAAAGCTATTGAAATTGTGAAACATTAATCAGTAGTTACAGTAATCTTGGAGAGTGTAGATCATTTCTATTTAACTCTACTTTCATCAGCATAGCAGGATCTACATCCTGATAATAAACTCTCAGATTTTACTAAAGAATTAATGAATCCTATACAGCTCGAAAAGGGAATGTATATGAAGTAGGATTATGCGAAATGATATTAGACGCCGATATTGAGAATTTCCCACAGACACGTCATTGGATAAGGGTGTATGGAGATTTCGAATATGTAAAAACTACATTAAAAATAACAAACGTTAGTGAATTAAAAAGCACTATGTTGAAAGATAAAGAATATTTCTATGAGAAATTTGTGTTAAAACGGGGATACTACAGAACAGTTCCGGATATTTATAGTTATTTAAACACACAATCTGCTACAAGTAAGATATGCAAGGATTTAATATTCATCACTAATATACGTTTAAGAGAAGATAGGGTGTCAGTCACACTAAGGTCCACATTGTGTGTGAACTTGAAAGACCCTTCAGTGTTTATCATTAGGCGATCGGATTGGTTTAGAATCTGTACACACGAGCGCGATGAGGTGATAGATCATGGTACGGATATTGAGTCTGTTCTAAAACGCAACAGTGCAAATGATAGCCTTAACAAAACAGCCTTCTCACTCAATTTTGTATGTATACCTTCAGAGATGTTACAAGATCAGGGGATGGTATATATTTACACCGATATAGTTGAACATCAGTATGTAGGAAACACAAAAGCCCCTTTATTGAGGGTGGTTCATTTCCCTAAAAATGAGAAAGTTATAGCTTCCCAAATGTACATTACTTACCTTTGAATCACTCACATTTTGGCTCTGTACGAATGCATATAAAGGATGTGGAAGGACGAGCATTTCCATTCACTGACGGGACCCTGTTGTGTAAAGTTCACATTAGAAAGAAGCAGCCTCATTAACTACAATATGATGGACTATTTTTTAAACAGAGTTGCAAATCTTTCCTATGGAATATTAGAAAACCTTCAAGAAATAGTCGGGAGTGCAAGGTTATATATAAATAAGGTTACAGGGTATATTTTTTCATTCATCAACTTACTCTTACAGTGCAAAGATAGTATAAAACAGAAGTTCCTGTAATACTGAATGGTGATAGAGTGGTTATAGGGTCGAAAATACAGCGCAGATATGGTCTGGGTGGATTTTTTGCAAAATTATGGAGAAGCGCATTGCCTCTATTTAGAAGAGGAGGTGAATATATAGGTGAAAAAGCTATAAGAACAGGGATGCACACTATACAAGATATAATGGCAGGGGATAATCCACGTACGTCCATAAAAAGACGGATTGTGATGTTTCTGATGAGATGTAGGACGACGTCAAGCGCAAAATTAGACGTAAGATGACGGGTCAAGGCAAAGGACTCAAGAAGATTACAGCTAAGAAAAAGCTTAAAGCAAAAAGACCTCTAAAGGAAAAATGCATTGATGTATTTGCTATTTAATTACTAACTGGCACGTGGGACTGTACTATATATAAGGAAAGTTTAATCCCTACTCTGATCATTATATGGTTAGAGTTCTTCCACACAAGATGCACTTCCTTCATCCTTCTAGCCCGGACTGCTGTAAGAGCGAATTAGACCTCTTCTCGATGAACCCCACCCAGATTAGTGTAAGTGAGACCAACTTCATCAGTATTAACCCCATACACTCAATCATCAACAACGATGTCCCCCTCGAATTCAATATTCCAGGCACTTCTGACCAGTATTTGGACCCATCAAATGTATTTTTATATTTAAAAACAAAACTGACAAAACCTGATGGTACAGATCTTCCTTCAGGCGACGACCACATAGTGTACACGGAGTCAAATTTCTTGTATACTTGTTTTAACCAGATTGAAGTCTATCTTAACGAAACTTTACTAGGGCCGTCAGCGGCGAATTATCCTTATAGAAGTTATATAGAACATTTATTAAATTATTCTGACGATGCCAAACAATCACATCTCCAATCATGTGGTTTTTATAGTCCCAAGGATGTTAACCACCATATAGATAAAGCGACTAAAACTACAAATAACACATGAATTTTACGGTCGTTTGAATGGTGATATCTTCTCTCAAGAAAGACTTATTCTTCCTGCTGTAGATACCAGAATCCGATTAACCAGATCAAGTTCTAAATTTACGCTTAAAATAAATAGCAAGCCCGCAGCCACGGCTGTATGTCCAGAACCTATTTTCAAATTGTTAGAGGCATATCTCTATGTCAAAGAAGTGAAATTATTACCCCAGAGAAATTTGGAAATTGAAAAATCACTTTTGAACACAACAGCTAAGTATCCTATCCGAAGAGTTGAAACCAAGTTATTTAATTTCACCCAGGGATTATCGAGTATCAATATACCTAACATTGTGAATGGAAATCTCCCACAGAAAGTGATAATAGGGATTGTTGAACATAAAGCATACTCCGGCCATTATAAAAAGTCGCCCTATAAGTTCACCCACTTTGGACTTAGAGGAATCAGTTTGTATGTGAATGGACAGCCCAATGAACGCGACTATGAAATGTTAGACAATGGTCCCCAATCTCTATGTTCACGACATTTTTTACGATTTAATAGCCAATACTGTCTCATGTAACGAACGTGGAACTGGAAGAGATCTTGAAGAATACGTAAAGAATAGTAATTTATACGCTTACGATCTTACAGCAGATCTTTCAGCTTGTAACGCTAGTCATTTAAACGTATTAAGAAAGGGGACATTAGGATTAAGTCTCTCCTTTGGAGGAAGTCTACAATCATCCATCACTGTATTAGTTTATCTGGAGCATCCTCAGCTTATCGAAATTGACAGAGTACGCAACGTACTCTTGAATTATTAAAGATGAACGAAGAAGAAATAAAAATGGTGTTTAAAAACGAGCCACGATTTATGGAAGTCTTTGCTATTAGTGAGTTGGGGTCTGTAAAATTGGTAAAGGATACAGGATTCATATTCAACACATCGCCTCGTCATATTACAAATGAGGGACACTGGATTTCAGTCTATAGGGAGAAAAATGGAGCTGTCTACCTGATTGATTCTTTAGATTTAAAATTTATATTGAGTAATTATTATATTATCTCATTTTTAAAATATAATAATGTAAATTATATAAAAACTATGTCGCACCCTGTTCAACCATCATACTCTAATTTATGTGTAGTCTATTGTATTTATTTCATAATATGTTTTTTAAACTGTATGTTTTAATGAACTCGTAAATATATTTGATGTTAAAAATTTGTTTGTCAATGACTATATAGTTTCTAATAATGTAATAAATGCCTTAATGTGAAAACTTGTTTTTATTGCCAGCCTAAAACCTATTTCATATATATATATATATATATATATATATATATATATATATATATATATATATATATATATATATATATATATATATATATATATATATATATATATATATCTTCATGTTTATCTACATAACCATAATAACATATATATATATATCCATATATATATACTATATATATATATATATTAAATGTAAAAAATACTGCAATGGACCGCAGCTTAAATTTGTATAAATATTATACCCCCAAATGTATTTTTGCACCATACTAGGATACGATCCTGGACCTTAGCAGATGAGCGTGCATGTGTTTGACCACTACGCTACGACGAGACAAAAGAGAAACCGAGAATACTTCTACTGTCCAAGAAGAGCATTACTAACAGTTCCTCCCGCTTGCACTCGAACGTAGGGCCAAACAAGGTACCGCGCATGGTGAATAATAATACCATAAACCGGGGGCCATCTTTTATTAAATGTAAGAACTGCAATGGACCGCAGCTTAAATTTGTATAAATATTATACCCCCAAATGTATTTTCACCATACTAGGATACGATCCTGGACCTTAGCAAATGAGCGTGCATGTGTTTGACCACTACGCTACGACGAGACAAAAGAGAAACCGAGAATACTTCTACTGTCCAAGAAGAGCATTACTAACAGTTCCTCCCGCTCGCACTCGAACGTAGGGCCAAACAAGGTATGGTGAAAATACATTTGGGGGTATAATATTTATACAAATTTAAGCTGCGGTCCATTGCAGTTCTTACATTTAATAAAAGATGGCCCCCGGTTTATGGTATTACGTATTCACCCATGCGCGGTACCTTGTTTGGCCCTACGTTCGAGTGCGAGCGGGAGGAACTGTTAGTAATGCCCCAGGAACAAAACGGCAGCCCTGAAAAGTAGCCCCTGCTGGTAGGTGTCCGAAAATACCTCAGGAAATAACGTGGGGTTCGTGGAACCATAGTTATAGACATCCCTCCACTTCATTTAGCATTACTACTGCTGGGGCCACTATTGCTCCTCATATATATAAATGATTTAGATTATGAACTTTAATACAAGGTTTCTAAGTTTGCAGATGATACCAAAGTGCCCACCTCAATTAGGAATAGTGAAGGATGTATAAAGAATCAAAATGATCTTGATAAACTTCTTGGGTGGGCAGATAAGTGGCAAATGAATTTTTATAGTAAAAATTGTAAGGTTCTTCACCTAATTTCTCAAATAAAAGTTTTAACAACGATATGAATGGGGATTGGCTTGATTCTGTGGATTAAGAAAAAGATATAGGTGTGAATATATGCAGTAATTTGAAAGTAGCTAATCAGTGTTTGTTTGGAAGCAAATAATAAAGCTAATAAGATGCTGGACATAATAAATCGCAATGTTCCTTACAAGAACAAAGAAGTAAAAAGTAAACTGTATAATAGCTATGTTAGGCCAATAATAGAGTATTTTGCACAAATTTGGGACCCTTTTTTAAAGAAAGACTTGATTGATTGAGTTAGGAATGTTTTCTGTAGCAAGGCGATTTTTCAGAGGGGAAATGATACAAGTCTACAAAATTTTTACATCTATTGATATTACGGAGACCAATAAATTCTTCATAGTAGAGCACGGACTGGAGACAAGGGGGCATAACAAGAAAATTAAGAAGAAAGCATGCCATCTTGATATAAGAAAGCATTCTTTCAGCAAAGAGTTTTTAATTTTGGAATGGTTTGCCACAGGAAGTTGTATATATAATTGTATATATATATATATATATATATATATATATATATATATATATATATATATATATATATATATATATATATATATATATATATATATATATATATATTTTTATATATATTTTTATTATGTTATTGTTAGATAGATGAGTTTATATATATATATATATATATATATATATATATATATATATATATATATATATATATATATATATATATATATATATATATATATATAATGTCGAAATAGGGAACCGGGAACTGTAGCGATGACTGCTGGAAAATGCCACGCCTCGCCTCGCCACTGATCCTTTGGTACAAAAGACCAAAGAAATTTCAGATATATATATATATATGCACATATATATATATATATATATATATATATATAATATATATATATATATATATATATATATATATATATATATATATTTATAATCATCATCATCATCATCATCACTCACCTTCTCTCACCAACATTGGGAGTAATGTGCGTAGCATGCACTGGAAACAGAAAAGTAGTAGAAGAACATGACAAGTCGAAAAGTAAGCCAGGCCTTACTGCCCTCTTTATACCTTTAAGTAAGAGCTCATCGCAATAAGAAAATCCACCAGAGGGCCTCACAGTACTGCGATGAACCTTCACTGCATCTCGTCAATGTAGATTTCATCCCTTGGACCAAGTGGTCTCCAATCTAACCCCTTTACAAAACCACGCCATTCACTCAATTCACGCAATTCACTCTCTCTCTCTCTCTCTCTCTCTCTCTCTCTCTCTCTCTCTCTCTCTCTCTCTCTCTCTCTCTCTCTCTCTCTCTCTCTCTCTCTCTCTCTCTCTTCTGCCAAAACTCACATTCCTCTCCTCCAGATATTCCTTTACTGATTCGATCCACTTTTTCTTCGGTCTCCCAACTGGTCGATTCCCAACCCACTCACAACTATACTTAGGCTTAACCAACCGACTATCATCCATCCTTTCCACATGACCAAACCATCGCAATGTACTTTCATTTATTCTCTCATTTACTCCTTTCTTCGCACCATACAACTCAATGATGCGTTCATTCCTCATTTTATCAATTCTTCTCAAACTTAAAACCCCACTAAGATTGTCCATCTGAACAAATTGTACTTTAGATCTATACCTCTTATTCCAAACCATAGTTTTACTACTATAAATTAACACAGGTGACATCATATTCTCATGTTAAAACCGAGCGCACTCAAGAC
>JABUQX010044190.1:17500-22500 GCA_015478945.1 Trachelipus rathkii | reverse complement strand
CATTAACATAGTAACATTTAACAAAGTTTTATCATAACATTGTGTAATTATCATACTGGTAACTGAATATATACTAACGTAACAAAGTTTTCATCTCAATAAAGCAAACATAGCATCAAATGAACTACTAATATAATGTACAATGACAAAACCTAACATACCTCACGCTTGAATAAACTGCTAACAATATCAAAGTTCCATACTTAACAAGAGTAAAGTGACTAACAATGCATACAGAACGAACAGGCGCGAAACGGATGCAGTAAATAATTATTTAATAAATCCATACTGCACTGATTGTTTATTTATCTACTTATTTTTTCAAATTTATATTTTCATTTCTTTAAAACTTTGTGTTTTAAAAAACTTTTATTTATTTTTAACTTTATTTCTTTAAAACTTTTTGTTTTTAAAAAAACTTTTACTTATTTTAATTTCATTTCTTTAAAACTTTTTTTTTTTTTTTTTTTAATTTTTATTTTAAACTTTTTTTTTTTAAAAAATTTTTTAATTTTTAATTTTATTTCTTTAAAAACTTTTGTTTTTAAAAACTTTTATTTTATGTTTTAACAGTAACAAGTTTACATTTATACATACACTAAAACATTAAATCAGTAATTCAAACCATCCATCCCATCATCCCCAACTCATCCGTGATCTATAGATCTATTGATCTATTAGGATATCAGCTGAAATAACAAAGTTTTACCACCGTTAAAGTTAAACTACGAACATGACATACTTAACACATAGTTGCCGTACGAATAAACAGCCATCACTAGCATCTTAACCAATAAAGTTTACATGGAGGGGAAGGTAAAACAAGTTTTTCATTTTTTATAACATATAATTTTCATTGAAAAGAGATTACATAAATACATAAACAAAAACATACGTTTTATTTTAAACATATTAATTCATCTAATCAAGGGATAGGGGATTCTGTATAAATTGAGCAAGTTCTATATATTTCTCCAGAGATTCAACACCCTTTGAAAGGATGTAAGTATAAATACTGCCTGATGCATTAGTCCATTCTTCGGCATACATAGGTTCAGTAGCATGCAGTCTCTCGTTCCAGAGAGAAGAAACGTATATTGTTGATAGTTATTATATTCCTGATATCGCATCATAGGGTAAACCACATGTTCTTTGTAACATCATAGATTACACCGTTAGCTATATGAATTAAGTCTTCGAGTTATGTTCGACTCTTTAAGATGAGACGTTAATTCATTTTTCATTAAACCAAACTGTAATATTTTCAGATTGAATTGAAAGTGAAAACCATTACATGTTACTGCGGCGAATGTGACAGCTTTGAGGGATTCAATAGTCGGACATGCAATACTTTTAACATTAGCAGAGTCGGTGAAAACAATCCTCATCTATTATAACCTCTCCACACTGTCACCTCTTTGATAGATATTCCAACCGGAGACGACCAGCAGGATGATGCGTATCAGCCTTTCTCCATGCTTCTGTGCATCGATAATCTTTGATGAATTATTCTTCAAACCGAAATGAATAAAGGTCTATTATTTGCACCTCAAATGGAATGCCAAGGAATATATCGCGTCTCCATTCGTTGACGAAAAAATTAAAAACCACTGCATGGTATACGAAGCCCTCGTAAAGATATTCTAACGTTCTTAGGAACAGAATGAGACGTCATCATACCAGGCACAGCGAAAAATGTCTTACGGACGAAAATCGTATGTATAAACAGACTCAAAAGTAATGAGATTCTTTATTCGACCAATACAGAAAAAATTAAACAAGTATATGACGGACGAACGAATCATATTGGTTCAAATAATAACAATGTACAGTCGCTATACCCTAACCGTTTTCTGTTCATGTTTGTATTTTCATGTGCAAGCTTTAGGCAATAGTTTTTGTTTCGTATATATATTAACAAACCCCTGTCTTACGAGCAATTTCGTTTCATTTTTGTATTTGTATTTCCGCGTTTCACTAAGTTATCAGATCAATTAGAGAATTGTTCTAACGATTTCATTTCTTTAAAAACCTTTTTGTTTTGAAAAACTTTATTGTATTTTTTAATTTTATTTCCTTTAAAACTTTTGGTTTTTAAAAAAATTTGATTTCTTTTTTAATTTTATCTTTTTAAACTTTTGTCTGAGAAAACTTTTTATTTCTTTTTTAATTTTTTTTTAAAACTTTTGTTTAAAGACTTTTTTTTTTTTTAATTATATTTTTCTTTTTTAAACTTTTTGTTTTTTAAAAAAAACTTTTAATTTTTAATTTTATTCTTTAAAACTTTTTTGTTTTAACTAAAAAATTTACATTTTCAAGTTATAGAGTAAAAAATTTTGTGCTTTACCATAACATAAAACGGTAAATTCTTATGAACCAGTAAATCAAAACAACCCCTCCTTTCCCCCTTTCCTGTAATCCCAACCCTGATCTATTGAGGTACTGATCTATTGATCTATTGATTCTATTGATTCAATCCATATTTCGAGTATCATTTGGATAAACGTAGCATAAAATGTTCTTTTTATACTAACCCGAATAATGTGACATACAAAGTTTTCACATCAATAAAAGCAACATAAAACATAAACCTGATGTAAGAATATAATGTAAAACATCAAATCTAACATACCTTAGACAGCGAATAAACAGTCAACATTAACAAAGTAGCGCACTTAAACAATAGGAAAGTAACTGTCATTTGCAAACAGTATCGTTACCCTATTCATACTTTTTCAAAACATATCTCTAAAATATTAATGTATTTTACAGTAACATTGTACCATTTAACAAAAATTTATCATTAATCTAACCTATTTATCATACGACCAACAATATATGCTAACTACCAAAGTTGTCACATCATTTAAAACTAACATATAACCTGAAACTAAGAATTATAAATGTACACCACCTCAAACTAACACGAGCTTGAAATTCGAATAAAACAGTTAAAACATTAATAAAGTTTTCATACTTAACAACAGTAAATTAACAAACATGCATACGGAACGTACCCTATTCATACTTTTTTTTTCCAAACAATTCTCTAACATATCAGTATTTTTACATTAACATAGTTAACATTAAACAATTAATCTAAATTAACCTAACCTAATTTTAACGGAGTCAACGAATATATGATGACGTAATAAAGTTTCACATCAATAAAGCAAACTAACATATCCTAACCTGAACTAAGAATATAACGCAAAATAAGAACAAAACCTAACATACCTTACGCTCGAATAAAAAGTCAACATTTAACAAACTCCAGCACTTAACAACAGTAAAGTAACCTAACAATGCATACAGAGCGAACAGGTACGAAACTGAATGTGGTTCCTGTTTCACTAGAGCTATCAGATACAAGTTGAGAAAACTGCCTCAAAACTCCGTCTCACTTTCGAAACATTACGCAACCTATGATTCTTGTTTGTTTCGTTTTCGAAACATTAAGCTATACATCTGATTCTTGTTTGTCACAGGGTTAAAGAAAACAAATTTATTGTCAACCTTTTTTGTTTTGCTAATCTCTTTTCTAGCTCTATACAAATTCAAGATCTATTTTATTTCTTTTTAGAGGCAAAAACAGGGGTGGGTTTTTTTTTCCCAACCTTTTTAATGTTCACCCACATTCAGCTAACTGTACTTCCCATCGCCCCATCCCTTAAAAAAAAAAAAAGATTTTAATATATATATATATTATATATATATATATATATATATATATATAATATATATATAGGATATATATTATATATAATATATATATAATATATATTATATATATATATATATATATATATAATATATATATATATATACTATATATATTTATATTATATATATAAATATATATATATATATATATATAATAATATTATATATTTATATATATATATATATATATATATATATATATATATATATAATATATAATATAATATATATATATATATATATATATATATATATATATATATATTTAAAAAAGGCATAGCAAAGATTTAGAAATTACATAAAAATGAATTACGAGTAGCTGTGTAATTTACTTACTTTTTCACTTAATGGCTGCCTTGGGCTTGATAAGACCTTGCAAGGTCTTCAATATAAGGTTAAATGTTGGTCAGTCGAAGTCGTAAGTCCCCTCTTTGAGTAAGGTTATTTTTAATTTCGTTGTTTTGTAAGAAATTTTGCAAACACTGCCACTAAATCCTTTCTCCAGCTAAATATGATGGAGGGAAAACAAGTAAAAGTTAAGTTTCAATTCCTGCACAAGTTTAGGATAATTGTTTTGCATTTTGGGCCAAAATGCTAGAAAACCAAGGTGATTAAAATGTATTTTAGCTTCGATATCATTTTGTAAGTCAATAATTTCTTCACGTAAAATTTGGTGAATAGAAGAAGCATCATAAAGAAATGAATTTACGACCCAATCAGGTATTTCAAGTTCACAAAGATCTTTAAATCTTGTAATAGAGTCTTCTTTCAAAGTGTCCAAGTGAGAGCAATAGCATTCAATATCTGTATCCAAAATTAATATCTTATCATTGTTATGTATAACTTGTAGACTTGGAAACTGCAGAAAATCTTTCCTAGCTAAGCTGTCTTTGTAAAAAGGTAACTTTCTGATAAAAGAAGTTATAATTCCCTTCGATTTAATAAGATTTATATTATTTCCCTGCAATTTGATATTGATTTCATTTAGTTTGGTGAAAATATCTGAAAGATACGCAATGTCAACACTTTTATTTCTTAAATTATCATGCAATTTCTTATCACGTGAATTAGGAAATTCTAGGACAGTATCGTAAAGAACATTGAAGCGATTCCAACAGTTACCATTTGAGAGCCATCGTACATCGGTATGCAGTAATAAACGTTCAAAATTCTCTTCATTTTCGTGGCATAGCTGTCGAAAGAAACGGTCATTTAAAGAGTGAGATTTGATTTTATTTACTGATTTAATAACGATATTCAATGTAACATGTAGTCGT
>JABUQX010044190.1:0-15000 GCA_015478945.1 Trachelipus rathkii | reverse complement strand
CAACAGCATTCATTCTCTCACTCCAGATAGAAGTAAACGTATCCAAGCTGATAGTTATTAGTGCACTCCTGTATATTGCATTATACGGCAAACCACATGTTTCCGTGTAAATATCGTAGATTACACCGTGACCTATATGTATTAAATCCTCGAGTATATCAACACAGTTAAGATGCGATGTTATTTCATTTTTTATTTTAATCAAAGCTGTAATATTTTCAGATGTTCGAACTGTGAAACCTATAATTGGACGCCAGAAAGTTGCCCCCTCGATTGGTCTCCAAAAGCATCGTACATCAAGGCTTTTAACATTGTCACACGACGAGAAAGCAGTATATATTTTATCAGAACCATCCCCATTGTCTCCCCAGTCAGATATTTCACTACGCCTCGATGCATCGGATAGCACATGCTCATCCGTTTCCCAAGCTGCAACGATGTCGATAATCTTGATGAATTCTTCAATAGAAATGAATGAGGGTCTATTATTTGAACATATGGCATGAATACAACCAATGGATCGGTTCCCGTTCGGTTTACGAATAAATATAAATGACACATCATTGGGTATAACGAAAGACCTCGTAAAGATGTCAACAACAAGCGTAGAGATGCGAGGAGGTGTCATCGTACCGGCATTGCAAAAAATGTCTTACTAATGGAAATAGGGTGCGCAAGCAGTCCTTAAAGGTAATGAGATTCTTTCTTTCAACCAATCAGTTCGAGAATTTGCTCAAACTCCTCCCTGTTTTCGAAACATTATGCAATACCTATGATTCTTGTCTAAGGCGTTTCGAAAACTTACGCAATAACCTATGATTCTTGTTTTGTTAACAAGGTTTCACACTCATACTTAACAACAGTAAAGTAACTAACATAACATACAAAATCGTAACCTATTCATACTTTCTCAAGCATACCTCTAACATAACAATGTTAATTTTACATTAACATGGGGATATTTAACAAAAAGTTATCATAACATTAACTTATCATCATACTAATCAACGAATATATTCAAACGTAATAAAGTTTTCACATCAATAAAGCTAACAAAGCATTGCCCAAACTAAGAAAATAATGTACAACAACAAACCTAACACAACTTACGACTGAATAAACTGTTAACATTAACAAAGTTTCACACTTAACATCAGTAAAGTAACTAATATTGCATGTCAAACGTAATCTATTCATACTTTTTCAAGCATATCTCTAACATATTTACGTTAATTTTACATTGACACAATAATATTTAACAAAAAATTGATCACATCCCTGTCTAATTATCACACAGACCAACGAATATATGATAACGTAACAAAGTTTTTTACATTAACATAGTAATATTTAACAAAAATTTATCATAACCTTACCTAACTGTCATAGTCCCCACCAAATAAATGCAGACATAACAAAGTTTTATCCAAACATAACATAAAAATAACAAAGTTTTATCCTTACATAACGCAAAAATAAGTTCTTTTAATAAAATATCATAGTAAAGTGTAAAAGTTTACCGAATTTAAAGCAGTAAATCAGTAAACCAGTAATTCAAAACACTCGTTCTTTCCCTACCCACCAGTTCATGACATTTTGATCTAGTGATCTATTGATTCGGGTCACACATCGAGTATCATTTCGGATAAACATAGCACAAAAAATAAGTTCTTTATATACTAACCATCGAATATAGATAACGTAACAATTGTTTTCTCTATAATAAAGTTAAAATAGCATCACCAGAACTAAGAATATAGTGTACAATGATAAAACCTAACACACATTAACACACGAATAAACTACTAACATTAACAAAGTTCAGGGGGTTTTTTTTTTTTGTTTACATACTTAACAACAGTAGAGTACCTAGCGCAGCCATACAAACGAACCTATTCACACTTTGTTCAATCATATCTCACTAACATAATGTTAATTTTACATTAACACTATTGATTTACATAACATCTCAAGTATCATTTCGGATAAACATAACACAAAAATAAGTTCTTTATATACTAACCATCGAGTATATGCTAACGTAACAAAGTTTTTACATTAATAAAGCTAACATAACATAGCCTGAACTAAGAATATAATATACAACGACAAAACCTAACACACCATATGTACGAAAACTACTAACATTAACAAACTTCCGCACTTAACGACATAAAGTACCTAGCACAGCGTAAAAACGTAACCTATTCACACTTTTCAAGGCATTCGCTACATTCAATGTTAATTTTACACTAACATCGTAATATTTAACCAAAAATTTTAGCATAACCCTGTCTAATCATCAACTGACAGCGAATATATTGCTAACGTAACAAATTTTTTTCATCAACTTCGTCATATTTAACAAAAATTCATCACAGCATCGTCTAAATATCATAACCATCAAACGAATACTTGCAAACATAACATGTTTTAACCAAACATAACATAAAAATAACAAAATTTTATCCTGATATAACATAAAAATAAGTTCTTTGAATAAAATATCAAGGTACAGCGTAATAGTTTACGGATTTTAAAGCGGTAAAATCAGGTAAATCAGTAAATCAAAACCACCCATTCTGGCCTCCTACCCATCCATGATCCTATGATTTTTACCATTGACTCAAGTCATATTTCGAGTATCATTTTGAATAAACATAACATAAAACTAAGTTCTTTATATACCAACCTACGAATATATGCTTACGCAACAAAGTTTTAGCATCAATAAAGCTAACATATCATAACCTGACAAAGAATATAATATACAAATGCAAACCTAACAGACCTTGCGTATGAATAATCCGCTTACAACCTGAAAATTCCCTACTTATCAAAGGTAAAGTAGCTAACAGGTCATACAATATTCGATATGTTCCCACTTTTTCTGCATATCAGCAACAGGTAAAGCCGTATTATCTAACAAAATCCCTTAACAAAGTGACAATCATATCAAAGATACCAGCCATCTTGAACTATGATTGACACTATCTTCATCAAAGTGTCACACGTTTCGAGTATAACATTTTGAACTATGAATAAACGTAGACATTAGCAAAATTTTAGGGGCAAACCTAACATTACGCAAAAAAAACTTAGCCTAGGCTCACGTTTCTAACGCATCACCGCCAGTTAACACAGTAATATCTTACAAAACTCTTCATTGCTCGAACAAATCAGTTTTAATTTCACATTGTCATAGTAATATTTAACATAACGTATCTAACTCACGAATAAACAGTGTTCATTTAACCGAAGTATCTTAAAGCAACGACACATCACCTCCCGAGAGAAAACCCCCAATGGGGTGCGCCCCTTGAAAGAGTGCGAAACCTGAGAGGGGGATCACGCCGAAGGGGTGTAAGCGGGTTTTGGGCCTCAACCCGAAGGGCTGAGGCATTACCCTTCCTTCGGAGGGGTAGTGCCCGCTTACACCCCTTCGGTGTGAACCCCCTCTCGGGTTTCACACTCTTTCAAGGGGCGCACCCCATTGGGTTTTCTCTCGGGAGGTGATGTGTTGCTTTAGATACTCTCAGTAAATGAAAACTTTATTCGTGAGTTAGATACGTTATATTAAATATTACTATGACACTGTGAAATTAACACTGATTTGTTAGAGAAATAAAGAGTTTTTTAAGATATTACTATGTTAACTGACGGTGATGCGTTCGAAACGTGAGGCTAGCTGAAGTTTTTGTTGGCCGTAATGTTAGTTTGCCCCTAAATATTTGCTAATGTTCTACGTTTATCATAGTCCCAAATGATGTATACTCGAAACGGTTGTGGACAACTTTGATGAAGATAGTGTCAATTCATAGTTCAAGATGCTGGTATGTTTGATAGATTGGTCACTTGTTAAGGGATTTTGTTAGATATAAGGCTTTTACCTGTTGCTGATATGAGAAAAAGGGGAACATATCGAATATTGTATCTGTTAGCTACGTTTTACTTTGAAAGTAGGGAATTTTCAGGATGTTGGCGGATTATTCATACGCAAGGTCTGTTAGGTTTGCATTTGTACATTATATTACTTTAGTCAGGTTATGATATGTTAGCTTTATTTGATGCTAAAAACTTTGTTGCGTAAGCATATATTCGTAGGTTTTTATTCAAAGAACTTATTATGTTATGTTTATTCAAAATGATTACTCGAAATCATGACTTGAGTCAATGGTTTTCATAGATCATAGGCGGGTGATGGATAGGGGATTGCAAGATGTGGTTTGATTTACATTGATTACTGATTTACCGCTTAAATCCGGTAAAACTATTACGCCTGTACCTTGAATTTTATCAAAAACTTATTTTTATGATTATGTCCAGGATAAAATTTTTATGTTTTATGTTATGTTTGGTTAAAACTTTGTTATGTTTGACCAGTATTCGTTGAAGATTATGATATTTAGACGATGTTATGATGAATTTTTGTTAAATATGACGAAGTTGATGTAAAAAATTTGTTACATTAGCAATATATTCGTTGTCAGTATGATGATTAGACAGGATAATGCTAAATTTTTGTTAAATATTACGATGTTAGTGTAAAATTAACATTGATTTGTTAGAGATATGCTTGAAAAAGTGTGAATAGGTTACGTTTTGTACGACGTGTTAGGTACTTTACTGTAGTTAGGTGAGGAAGTTTGTTAATGTTAGTAGTTTATTCGTACATATGATGTGTTAGGTTTGTCGTTGTATATTATATTCTTAGTTCAGGCTATGTTATGTTAGCTTTATTAATGTAAAAACGTTGTTACGTTAGCATATACTCGATGGTTAGTATATAAAGAACTTATTTTTGTGTTATGTTTATCCGAAAAGATACTCGAGATGTTATGTAAATCAATAGTGTTAATGTAAAATTAACATTATGTTAGAGATATGATTGAAAAAGTGTGAATAGGTTACGTTTTGTATGCTGCGCTAGGTACTCTACTGTTGTTAAGTATGGAACTTTGTTAATGTTAGTAGTTTATTCGTGTGTAATGTGTGTTAGGTTTTGTCATTGTACACTATATTCTTAGTTCTGGTGATGCTATTTTAACTTTATTAATGTGAAAACAATGTGACGTTAGCATATATTCGATGGTTAGTATATAAAGAACTTATTTTTTGTGCTATGTTTATCCGAAATGATACTCGATGTGTGACCCGAATCAATAGATCACTAGATCAAAATGTCATGAACTAGTGGGTAGGGAAAGAACGAGTGGTTTGAATTACTCGTTTACTGATTTACTGCTTCAAATTCGTAAACTATTACACTTTACTATGATATTTTATTAAAAGAACTTAGTTTTGCGTTATGTTTGGATAAAACTTTATTATTTTTATGTTATGTTTGGATAAAACTTTGTTATGTCTGCATTTATTTGGTGGGGACTATGACAGTTAGGTAAGGTTATGATAAATTTTTGTTAAATATTACTATGTTAATGTAAAAAACTTTGTTACGTTATCATATATTCGTTGGCCTGTATGATAATTAGACAGGGATGTGATCAATTTTTTGTTAAATATTATTGTGTCAATGTAAAATTAACGTTAATATGTTAGAGATATGCTTGAAAAAGTATGAATAGATTACGTTTGACATGCAATATTAGTTACTTTACTGATGTTAAGTGTGAAACTTTGCTAATGTTAACAGTTTATTCAGTCGTAAGTTGTGTTAGGTTTGTTGTTGTACATTATTTTCTTAGTTTGGGCAATGCTTTGTTAGCTTTATTGATGTGAAAACTTTTACGCTTGAATATATTCGTTGAATTAGTATTTAGTGATTAGTTATTTGATGATAACTTTTTTGTTAAATATTAACCATGTTAATGTAAAAGTTAGCATGTTATGTTAGAGGTATGCTTGAGAAAGTATGAATAGGTACGATTTTGTATGTTATGTTAGTACTTTACTGGTGTTACGTATGAACCTTTGTTAACAAAGCAAAGGATATCAATAGTATGCGTAAGTTTCGAAAACGCTCTAGGACAAATCATAGGGTGTTGCATAATGTTTCGAAAACAGGGAGAGTTTGAGCAGAATTCTCGAACTGATTGGTTTGAAAGAAAGAATCTCATTACCTTTTAAGGAACTGCTTGCGCCACCCTATTTCCATCAGCTAAGACATTTTTCGCAGTGCCGTACGATGCACACCTCCTCGCATCTCGTACGCTTTTTGTTGACATCTTTACCGACGTCTATCGTATACCAATGATGTGTCATTTAATTTATTCGTAAACCGAACGGGAACCGATCCATTGGTTATATTCCTGCCATAGGTTCAAATAATAGACCCTTATTCATTTCTATTGAAGAATTCATCAAGATTATTCGACATCGTTGCAGCTTGGGAAACGGATGAGCATGTGCTATTCCGATGCATCGGAGGAGTAGTGAAATATCTGGGACTGGGAGACAATGGGTGGTTCTGATAAATAATGCTGCTTTCTCGCATCGTGTTGACAATGTAAAAGCCTTTGATGTACGATGCTATGGAGACCAATCGAGGGGAACTTTTTGGCATACAATTATAGGTTTCACAGTTTTCGAACATCTGAAAATATTAAAGCTTAATTAAAAAAAAAATGAATAACGTACTGATCTTACAAATTAGGTTTATACTTCCATTTAAACATATAGGTCACGGAGTAATCGTACGTTATTTACACGGAAACATGTGGTTTGCCGTATAATGCAATATTACAGGAGTCCACTAATACTATCAGCTTCAATACCTTTTACTTTCTATCTGGAAGTAGAGAGAATGAATGCTGTTGAACCAAAATTATGTAGAAAAATGTTTAGTGTCCCGCAAGTTGACATTATATTACATCCTTTCAAAAGGTGTTGAATCTCTGGAGCGATATATAGAACTTGCTCAAATTTATGAAGAATCCTCTGTTCAATGGAATAGATGACTTTAATATGTTCTAAAATAAAGTGTATTTTTATTGATTATTATAATGCTAGTCCCGTCTGAAAATTATATGTATAAAAAAAATGAAAACTTGTTTTACTTCTCCCCTCATTTGACAATTATTAGTTAAGATGCTATTAAAGGATGTTTATTCGTGCGGCTGGTGCGTATTTAGTATGTATGGTTGCATAGTTTAACTCTACATGAATAAAACTTTGTATGTTAGCTGTTATCCTGATAGATAAAAAAAAAATTAAATACCGGAGAGATAACAAAAAACATTAGCAAAAACATAAAATGTTTTTATAAACTTGTTATGTTGACCCTGTGACAAACAAGAATCAGATGTATAGCCTAAGTTTTCGAAAACGAAACCAAACAAGAATCATAGGTATTGCGTAATGTTTCGAAAAGTGGGAGGAGTTTGAGCAATTTCTCAACTTGTATCTGATAAACTCTAGTGAAACAGGAACCACATTAGCTTCGTACCTGTTTTTGTATGCTATTTTGGTTACTTTACTGTTGTTAAGTATGCAAGTTTGTTAATTTTATTCGAGCGTAAGGGATGTTAGGTTTTGTCATTGTGCGTTATATTCTTTATCAGTTTATGATATATAGCTTTATGATATGTAAAAACTTTATTACGGTCATCATATATTCGTGACCAGTATGATAATTAGGTTAGGTTATGTAAATTATTGTTAGATATTGCTATGTTAGTAAATAACTGATATGGTAGAGATATATTTGAAAAAAAAAGTAGTGAATAGGGACGTTCCGTATGCAATGTTAGTTACTTTACGTTTGTTAAGTATGAAACTTTGTTAATGTTAAAACTGTTTATTCGTACTTTAAGCTGTTGTTAGGTTTGAGGTGGTTTACATAATATTCTTAGTTCAGATTATTATTGTTAGCTTTAATATGTGAAAACTTGGTTTACGTTAAGCATATATGTAGTTGTGTCAGAATGATAAATAGTTAGGTTTAAGATTAAGATTTTGTTAAATGGTACAATGTTACTGTAAAATAGTTAATTTTAGAGATATGTTTGAAAAAAGTGTGAATAGGGTACGATCTGTATGCAAATGCCAGTTACTTTCCTATTGTTAAGTATGATACTTTGTTCATGTTGACTGTTATTCGTGTCTAAGGTATGTTAGATTGATGTTATACATTATATTCTTACATCAGGTTATGTTATGCTAGTTTTATTGATGTGAAAACTTTGTTATGTCAACATATATTCGGGGTTAGTATAAAAAGAACATTTTTATCTACGTTATCCAAAATGAACTGAAATATGACTGAGGTCATCAGATCAATAATCAATCTATCAATACCTCAATAGATCAGGGTTGGGACAGGTAGGGGGGAAGGAGGGCTTGTTTGATTTCCTGATTCACTGATTTACCGTTTTAGGGTATGTAAAAACAATTTTTTTACGTTATAAACTTGAAAAGTGTAAAATTTTTAGAAAAACAAAAAAGTTTTAAAGAAATAAAATTAAAAATTAAAAGTTTTTTTAAAAAACAAAAAGTTTTAAAGAAATAAAATTAAAAATAAACAAAAGTTTTTTAAAAACAATAAGTTAAAAAAATTAAAAAAGAAATAAAAGTTTTTTAAAAACAAAAAGTTTTAAAGAAAAAATAAAAAAAAATTTTTTTTAAAAACCAAAAGTTTTAAGAAAATAAAATTAAAAATAAATAAAAGTTTTTTTAAAAACAAAAAGTTTTAAAGAAATGAAATTAAAAATAAATAAAAGTTTTTTAAAAACAAAAAGTTTTAAAGGAAATACAAATACAAAAAGTGAAACGAATTGCTCGTAAGACAGGGGTTTGAAAATATAAATACGAACAGAAAATGAATCGACTGTAAAGTCTGAACATGAAAATACAAACATGAACAGAAAACGGTTAGGGTATAGCGACTGTACATTGTATTATTTGAACCAATATGATTCGTTCGTCCATCCTATACTTGTTTACTTTCTTCTGATTGGTCGAAAGAAAGAATCTCATTACCTTTTGAGTCTGTTTATACATACGATTTTCGTCAGTAATTTTTTGCTGTGCTGGTATGATGACATCTCATTCTGTTCCTAAGCACGTTAGAAATATCTTTACGAGGGCCTTCGTAATACCCAATGATGTGGTATTTATATTTTTTCGTCAATACATGGAGAGCGATATATTACTGCATTCCATTCGCGAGTTCAAAATAAAAAATAGACCTTTATTTATTCGGTGAGAATTCATCAAGCATTATCGACTGCCACAGAGCATGGATAAGGCTGAGTACGGCATCATCTGTTTGCGATCGTCTCAGGTGAAGATATCATCAGGGTGACAGTGTGAGAGGTTATTAATTGAGAAAAGAGGTTGTTTTACCGGACCTTCAATTAGAAGTATTATGTCCGCAAACTATGGAGTTCCTCAATGCTGTTCACATTCGCGCGTACCATGAATAGTTTCACTGTATTCAATCATCTGAAAAATATTATACTAGCTTTGGTTAAAATTGAAAAATGAATTAACGTTCTTCACTTAAGAGTGCGGACATACTCGAAGACTTGAATTCATGTATAGCTCACGTGTAATCTATGATGTTTTACAAGAAACAGTTGGTTTACCCTATAATGCGATATACAGGAATGCGGTTAAAACTATCAACAATATACGTTTTTACTTCCTCTCTGGAACGAGAAAACTGCATGCCTCTGACCTATGTATGGCCGAAGAATTGGACTAATGCATAGGCAGTATTGTATACTTACATCCTTTCCAAAGGGTGTGAATCTTGGAGAAATATATAGAACTGCTCAATTGATACAGGAAATTCCCATATTCCCTTGATAGATGAATTAATAAGTTTAAAATAAAAACGTATGTTTTTTGATTTAGTGTATTTAGATGTATGCATATTTTCAATGAAAATTATGGTATAAAAAAAATGAAAACTTGTTTTTACTTCCCCCCCTCCATGTAAACTTTATTGGTTAAGATGCTAGTGATGGCTGTTTTATTCGTTCACGGCAACTATGTGTTAAGTATGTCATGTTCGTAGTTTAAAACTTTAACGAGTGGGTAAAACTTGCTTATGTCAGCTTTGCGTATCCTAATAGATCTAAATAGATCTTAGATCACGGATGAAGTTGGGGGTTACTAGGATGAGGGTTTGAATTACTGATTACTGTTTTAGCTATGTTAAGAATGTAAAATTTTTTACGGTTATAAAACATAAAAATAATAAAAATTTTAGTTTAAAAAACAAAAGTTTAAAGAAATAAAATAAAAATTAAAGTTTCTTTAAAAACATAAAAGTAGATAAAAATAAACAATCAGTGCAGTATTGATTTATTAAGTAATTATTTACTGCATCCGTTTCGCACCTGTTCGTTCTGTATGCATTGTTAGTCACTTTACTGTTGTTAAGTATGGGAACTTTTGATATTGTTAGCAGTTTATTCAAGCGTGAGGTATGTTAGGTTTTGTCGTTGTACATTATATTAGTAGTTTATTTGATGCTATGTTTGCTTTATTGAGATGAAAACTTTGTTACGTTAGTATATATTCATTTTACCAGTATGATAATTACACAATGTTATAGTAAATTTTTTGTTTAAATGTTACTTTGTTAATGTAAATTACAACGATATGTTAGAAATGTTTCGAAAAATGTGAGTAGGGTGTGTTAGGTTTGTCGTTGGACATTATACTCTTTAGTTCATGATTATGGCACGTTAGCATTATTGAAGTGAAAACGGTGTTACGTTAGCATATATTCATTGATCAGTATGATAATTAGACAAGGTTATGATAAAATTTTGTTAAATATTACTGTGTTAATGTAAAAATATCCAGGGTTGGGTAGGGAGGGGAGGGGAGGAGAAGATGGTTTGATTTACTGATTTACAGGTTTAGAGTATGTAAAAACACAAATTTCTTAAATTATAAATATGAAAAGCGTAAAATTTTAGTAAAAACAAACTGTTTAAAGCATATAAGACAAAAAATAAATGAAAGTTTTGTGTTATGTTATACAAAAATAACATGAATCAATAGATCATAGATGGGTGAGGGTCGTGAGGCTAGGGAGGCTCAGGAGGCTCAGGAAGCTCTGGAGACTGTTTCATTTATATAAAAAAACGTAAATATTTTTTAAGTTATAAACTTAAAAGGAATAAAAAATGTTTAATTTTAAAAAAAAAAATTTAAAATTTAAAATTTTTTAAAAATTTTTTACAAATTTTTATTTTCTAAATTTTTTTTTATTTTTGTTTAACTTTTTTAATTTTTTTTTTTTTTTTAGTTTTTTTCTTTCTGTATCGATGGATGCATCATAAGAAAATGTATACCAAGTTTCGTCGTTCTATGTCAATATTTCAGGTTTGAAAGCCAGAGACCCTCTCTGTGGGGGGTTCTAGACACCCTATACGGACTTATAACCATCATATTCAAGCTCTACGGTCTCGATAACCTATATAAGCACATCAATATTGTTGTTCTACGACTGTTTATTAACTCAGCACCGCAGCGGCTCCATCAACGGTGCTGGAGCCAACTCCTCAGATTCCAATACCAATTCTTTCTAGAAATTACACTCTGATTCCTCTCACCAAATTTCAGCCTTATACGAACACTTCGATTTTTTAAATCGAGTGGGTCCCCCTTTGGGGGACCCACGGGGACGTAACTTCGTATACAACGAGGTTAACCTCACCAGCTAACCACCCTCCAAATGTAGGCACGATACGGTAAACTCAACCCATAGATATATATCGGACTCAGAACTGGATGCCTGAAGAAGGAACCCCGGCGGAAGACAGAGGCGGAATGCGTAAAAAAAAAGATTCCTTACAGGAATCGTTTTTCGACTCAGATTCGATTCCCTTCGGAATCAAATATTCTACGTAATAATAATAATAATAATAATAATAATAATAATAATAATAATAATAATAATAATAATAATAATAATAATAATAATAATAATAATAATAATAATAATAATAATAATAATAATAATAATATAATGTGTATGTGTGTATGTGCACGCGCGCGCGCGCGCGTGAGCGCTCACGCGCTTCGCACACCTGGGCGATTGGGCCGAACTCGTCTTAAGCCTAATCTCACCCGCTCAGAGCCCGCAACAAGGGCGTAAGCGATATTTTGAGCTACGCTCTCGGGGGAGGTACCCCCTATATACATCCTACCGACTTGAAATTTCGCCTGTTTTGAGCTTAACACATACATAGATTATATTGCAAGTTTCAGACCCATAGCTCTTATACGTTTCGAGAAATCGCTGCAACCTCTCAACTGTTAGAGTAGTAATAGAGGGATTTTGGACACCGATGTGCCGCCGCAGAGCTGCCCAGCCAGGAACCTTCCTGAGGCTTTTTTGGCACCGAAATTTTTGTCACCCCTTCTTCGAAGGGGTGTGCCAGCCGGATGCTGAGCATCCGGCGTACGTATGACCCCCCTATTTTGCCCCCCGCCCCCCTAATTTTTGAGAACCCTCTTTTTTTCTTTTTTTTTTTTTTTTATTTATTTATTTTTCCGTCTCCCCCGCAGCTTTTATGGTAGAGAGGGCGTTCGGATTCACCAACGCGTTTTCGCTTAACCGCAAGGCCCCGCCGAACCGCACCGAACCGCGCAGCACCGCACCGCACCGCACTGCACCACGCCGGATAGTTTTTTTTTTTTCGCTGTTTCGCATCCTCGTTTTCTATTACTCATCTAACTTTTTAATCCCACGAATGCATCCATAGACACATACACTCACCCTTATACACACGCACCCTCATCATCCCAGTCCTTCCCTCCTACCCCGTTCCATTCACCGTATCTCTATACCCATTATATTCACCGTGACTGCTTTATCTGTCTGTGCTCTCCAAGAAGGTCTTCCCAATCCCCTATACCATAGTTTTCATTGAAATCTTTTTCAAAATTTGCCTTTCCACTGCAGATATATAATATATATTATATTATATATTTTTATATATGTTTCTCTCTATATATATATATATATATATATATATATATATATATATATATATATATATAATATATATATAGTATAGTTGCTTCTGGACTCTTCGGAAGGTTTCACGGTTATCCTGAACCCATTGGCCTTCTTTAAGGAATGGTCTCCACATTTCATTTTATACTGCTTAGCCATTGTATATGCACAGACGTTTGCGCATACATGTATATGCATCATGCGCATGCGCATAACATCATCTATCTTCTGATGCGAATCATCCCACCACAAGAAGAAACAAAGAATGTGGGAATTTAAAAAATGTGACCTATACCAGTCACTAACCGAACTGGAACTCGACCGTAGCCTCTTAAGGAAGTGTATAGGACTTAACTAATTGGGCGTCTGAATGCCCTTTAATATATAAACAATTTATCCTTACATAAAATTTTTATGCATAGCACAAATTTTGGAAATAGCTATTTCCATATTTAAAAGTTTTTAGAAGAAAGCGCATCTCGATTTTGCATTTTATATATATGCAATTTATAGATATATATAAATATATATATATATAAAATATTAAATATATATATATATATATATATATATATTATAGTAGTAATATATAATATATATATATATAATATATAATATATATATATATATTATATATAATATATATGTAATATATATACAACGAAGAGAGAGAGAAAAATCGCTATCATCCATACACACACTCATACATATAAACATACTTACACACTCCACTACACACACACACACACACGCCCGTTACGCTACTTATAACACCACACACAACACACACCCGCTAGGCCTACTTAGTACACACACACATACACCCACCAATAGACACTTACACTCACATCTGCACCTACACACACACATGCCTAGACACAACACCCGCCCTATATACACAACCCACCCTTACCGACCCTGCCATGGATACATACATAAACCCTAGCTCACACCTACACCCACGTCTACACACACTATGACACTTATGCACACACGCACATACCTCTTCTATATCAGATGTTGTATGCATTCGGCAACATCGGAATATCTCCCTTGGTTTGTAATAAACACTAATATACCAGGATTTTAAATAAACTAATGCGCTTGAACACATTTATAAGTTATCGTAAATATACCTTGATACAGTACACAAACTAATATTATACTACTGAATGGACGGTGTCCAAAAAAAGAATATCAACCTCTAGATGTATGCCTACCACTTTGAATTACAACGCTCCATTTTCGACGACGCCGAGTAAATTACGCCGGCGGGTTCATGCGTCGCGGTTCCGCACCGGGTCGCGCTTGCGGCGCTCTTGCGTTTGCTTCACGTGATCTACTATAAATCTAGTGAATTAATATTATCTATTCTAGTGAAAATTAATAATTATCCTCAATGTAAGTATTATTATAAATATGATTATTATTATTAGTAAAATTAAAACACTTTTAATACAAATCAGATAACTTGGGCACCGCTTAACAGCTAAATGACTATGATTTAAAATGAGTTGGGGTCTAAAAGATAAAAACACACACCTGCTCAATACAAGTTTAAAGAACAAAGTAATTTTCCAAAGACGATAAAATAATTCTCGACCAATCACATACGAGGTCATATAAAGATAAGGATTACCTCGACCAATCACAAGTAAGGAAAACATTTCCTTCTTACGTTGCTAAAAGGATCTTACCGATCCAGCATGTTCAGTTTGAAATATATTTATAAAATAATAATAATAACAAATGATTCTTGTCCATACTGGAATTACCTTTTGACCTGTATTATGGCTTAAATCAGCCCTGGATACAAAAAAGGCTTATCCTAAATTTAGGCCTAAATTAGGCCTAAGTAGTTATTGCACCACATTTTTACAGAAAAAGGTCAGTTGGAAATATATTTTGACCTGAATTAGGCCTAAATCGCCCGGGCTTACAAAAAAGGATTATCCTAAATTAGGCCTAAAGTAGGTATTTCAACACATTTTACAGAGAGAGTCAGTTTCGTATCTGTAAAGAGTCGGGTTGTTGTGTTTTCTCGTGATGGATAGTCAATG
>JABUQX010044189.1:25000-34417 GCA_015478945.1 Trachelipus rathkii | reverse complement strand
TACTAATTAGTTAATTGATCTGTGCCGTCTCTGGAAATCTCGAAGAGGTGCGGGCGCTGTAGCGATGTTGATATGGCCTGTCCGACAATCTATTAGTGGTGTAACCAATATATGTCGACGTACGTCTGATCAGGGCAGTTAAATTGGATACACAACGTGTGTCTGTCGGTCAAAGCATCTCGTGTGCTAAAGGAAGATGACAGTTGTTTGACTTATGGTATAGTCTGACTTTAATTTTTTGAGGTGGTCCTTTAGTTCTTGAGGTGAGAGTTGGTCAAAATATTTACGAAGGCACTTCTTCTTCTTTGTTAAAAGGTTCTATAGCATTAGAAGTTTGAAAAGGAAATTTATTCGAATTTTTTCTGATTATTTTTTACTTTCTTTATTATATAATTTGTAATGGTTTTTAATGGTATTATCCAACGGAATCCGGCTGGATGATCACAGTTAACCAAATTTTACTTAATGCGGCAAATTTCTTTCATCAAAGTTTTCCAAGTTGAACATAGGTTGTATGCTCTGTAAACTAAAGTTTTTACGATAGATTCTTGTAAATAGTCGGTGAAAATAGGATTCATAGTTCATATCATACAGACCATTATCAGTGGTTTGACACTGATGCCTGTTAGATAATGGCCGTCCAAGAATTATATAGATTTTATAGTCAAAAACAGATACATTATTAAGCTAAGTTTCTATGTAAAATTTTAAGCATGACAACCTCTTGAATCCTATGATGAAACATGATGTATATGATCATTGTTACTTAAAGGATAGTGAGGGTGTCGTTCGAACATATCGTTATGTAAAATAGGGGTTAAAGTTGTTTGTTTTCACGAACGGATTTTGTTTTCCAGATTGGACATATAGAAGTCTGCAAATGTAGGTCCTAGTGGTGAGCCCATCTATTGAAGAAATCTATTGAAGTCGAGAAACTATTCAATGACATTGTACAAAAAGATCAATTTTTTAAGACTATTACAGTTAACAATTATGATCATCTTAAAGCTAAACTTAAAACATTTTCTTTTTCGTTTCTTAAAAACCACAATTATGATAACCTCACCAAAGATGATAAGACAGCAATTTCTAGCCTTAAAAATAATAATTATCAAACGCCCAGATAAAGGTGGTGGAGTAGTTATAATGAACAAATCTGATTATGAAAAGAAACTTCAAACTACGCTTAATGATACAACCAAATTTAAAAAAACTTCTGATAAAACTAACAATACAACTAAAATAACTATTAACAGAATCGCTTATGGAAATAAACAAAAGAATTTTCTGACAAATTAAAAGAACTGGATTTTATAATTAAGGACATATATATGGATTACACCAAAATACACAAAAAACTTAGAAAATCACCTTGACCTGTAATATCTATGTGCGGAACTGTTACCCACGAAATTGCCTATATCTAACAGATTATTCCCCATATCTTAATAATCTGATTGTAGTTTAAATTCAAATAATAAACATTATGCAAATTATTCAAACCTTAAAACTGAAGACGCTAATATATTCGCCTCACTTGATATGTAGAGTCTTTGTTCACAAATGTACCGGTCTTGAACGATTGACATAATAATTAACGAAGTATATCACTCAAATAAAACCTACCCCCACCAATATCAGAACAACATCTGAGGAACCTTTTATTAATTTTTTAACCAAACACCGTTTAAATTTAAGAACATATATTACCAAACTGGATGGAGTGTCGATGGGCTCACCACTTGGACATACATTTGCAGACTTCTATATGTCCAATCTGGAGGAAAACAAAATTCCTTCGTTTTAAAACAAACAACTTTACCGCCGTATATTACATAGATATGTCGACGACACCTCACTATCTTTAGGGAACATAGATCATATACATCAGTTCATCAATAGGATTCAGAGTTGTCATGCTTAAAATTTACATACGAAACTCAGGTTAATAATGCTATCTATTTTTTAGACATCAAAACAGTATTAATTCTGACGGGCTCATTATCTACAGGCATTCATGTCAAAACCCACTGATAATGGTCTGTATATGAAACTACTGGTCCTATTCACCGACTATTTACAAAAATCTATCGTAAAAACTTTACGTTTACAGAGCATACAAACCTATGTTCAACTGGAAAACTTTTGTGAAGAAATTTGCCCGCTTAAGTAAAATTTGGTTAACTGTGATCATCCACAAAATTCAGTTGAAAATTTAATTAATAAACCATTGCAAAATTATCATAATAAAGAAAGTAAAGATAATCAGAAAAATTCGGGAAAATTTCTTTTCCAAAACTATCAATGTACTATAAGACCTTTCAACGAAAGAAGAGAAAGTGCCTTACGTAATATTTTGAACTCTCACCTCAAAACTAAAGACAACTTCAAAAAATTAAGTCAGACTTAACCATAAGTTCCAAACAACTATGTCATCTTCCTTTTACACAAGAATGCTTTGACCGAAACCATCACGTTGTGTTACCAATCTTAACTGCCTGAGTCAGACTGTACGTCAACTTATATTGGTTACACGACGAATAGAATTGTCAGGACAGGGCATATCAACATCGCTACAGCCCCAGCAAATTTGAACAATTCAACACGGCACATGGTCCAATCAACTATTAGAAATATTTCTAAACATTTCACAATATTATACGGATCATTGAAGTCCAGAAGAACTTAAAATTGCGGAGCCTTTCTACATCAAAACACGCGACCAGACCATTAATATAAAATTAATGTATTATCTGTCAGACTTAATATCATTGATTTAATTATTATATATCAATTTTAAGACTCATTCGCTTACAAGAAAATAATCCTCTGAAGGTGTCTCAAGTATAGAGACGAACGCGTCGGACATCCATCTAAAATAAATATATCTTCTTCTTCCTTGGTAAATTATTTTCTGATTATTTTAAGGAAATTCAATTATGTGTAGAATAAATATTTAGGAACATTGGAAATTAGAATCAAACAACTTTTATAAAATCAAAGGCTTATGTTGAACAAATATGATTATATTATTATGTTATTAATTATTTTATTTATTATGTATTATGATTATATTATATTTTATTATTATTATTATTATATATTATTATTATTATTATTATTATTATTATTATTATTATTTATTATTATTATTACTTATTATTATATTATTATTATTATTTATAGGATTAGTTTCAGTTTTTACCAAAATTTGAGAATGTTAGTTTCATTACCATTTATTAGTTACTCTTAATTAATTAGAATAATGAAGCCATTTTTGTCTAGAGATTTAGTATTACAAACTTAGATATTCTAGTTCTTAAACTATAATATAATATTATATAAATATATATATATATATATATATATATCATATAATATATATATATATATATATATATATATATATATATATATATATAATATATAATTATATATATATATATATATATATACAGTACTTACTTTCTTACTCCCACCCCTGTCCACCTCTTTCTCGGAAAGGCCATACCGCGTCCAAATACCCCACCATCGCAATCGGCCTCCTAAAGAGATCTTCCAGTGTTGAAATGTTACAGATTGCTCTGGGTTGAGAGTTAGATAGACAAGAGAGTAGAAAGTGGGATGTGTTTTCTGGGACCTGATTACAGTTTGGACAGATATTTGTAATGGTTTGATTGAGGTTAAATCTATGTTTGTAGTATTGCAAGTTTCGGTGGTGGCCGCATCTTAATTTGGCCAAGGTTGACAGACTAGTTCTTGGTAGGGAGTTGAATTCTGGTGCTATTTCTGGTGGATGTTTGTTTAAAATGTCACTTGGTGGTCTGCGTTTTAGATACTTTTCTGTTTGTGTCGTGTGAATTTGTTCGATGAATGATGGGTTGTTTGGTGGCGGTGGAATGTCGTTCAGAGTTTGTTTGTAATATAGAGTTGGTGAAGAAGAAGGTTGGTTGAGTTTGTGGTGGGTGGGGTTGGAGAGGGCTATGTGGCATGGATGTAGGGGTGTTTGGGTTTTGGCAAAGAATTGTGTCCCTATCATATCCAGGTGTATGTCTATGGGTAGAATTTTGGTTTATTCTTGTAGGTGTTGTTGTGGTGTAGTTGATGTATATTTTGTTATGATTCTTAGGGCTTTGTTTTGTGTTGTTTGGAGTTTCTTTATGTTGTTTTTAGTCAGTAAAGGGTGCGAAATTGGAGAGGCATAGTTTAGAGCCGGACGGATGTATTGTTTGTATATATGGTGGTGGATGTTTTTTTTGTTATTTGTGAAGTCTGTGCCTGCAAAGGTTCTTAATATGTTTAGTTTCTTGTTTGCTTGTTTAGGTTGTCTGTGTGTTTCGTAAAGGTGACATGAATGTCAAGTGTTACTCCGAGGATTTTGGAAGTTTTGTTGAGGGGTATGGCGATAGTGTTTAAGTAGACTTGGGGTTATGTGGTGCAAGGTTTGCGCTCCGTGGTGATCAATGTGATTGATGATTTGTTTGGTGAAATTTACATTCTGTTTTCTGTAAGCAGTGTTTGAAGTTGGTTGGCGTATTGTTATCAGGTTTACGGCAGTGTTTATGTTCAGTTGTGTAGTGGCTATGGGAATGTCGTCCGCGTAGGTTATGTTTGTGCAGTCTGTTTGTGGTTGTGGGAGGTTGGCTGTGAAAAGGTTGAATAATGTGGGGGATAAATTGCGCCTTGTGGTACTCCGTTGTTGATGTTTACTGCTCGGAATTTTATGTTGTTTGTTTGTATTTGTGCTGTTCTTCTTGATAGGAAATTGAAAATCCATTTCTTTAGGTTAGTGGTGATATTTAATTTTCTTATTTTGTGGATTTAATTATGTTTTTGTATTGTGTCAAAGGCTTTGTTAACGTCGATTGCTATGATTATTGTTTTGTGAATGGGTTTTGAGTTTATATCTCTGATTGTGGGTTGAATAATGTTTATGAGTGCGGTTGTGGTTAAATGGTTTTGTTTAAAGCCGTGTTAGAATTTGTGTTTGGTGATATGTGGAGTTATTTTGTTTAGTATGTTTTTTTTTTCTAGTAGTTTGCATAGTGTTGATAATAGAGAAGTGGAGCGATATGATGAGGAGTCAGAGGGGGTTTTTCCTGGGTTTAGCTTGGGTATAATGATTGCTTTTCCAAATAGAGGGAATGAAATTTAGGTTGGTGGAACTGTTGTATATTTGTGCTAATTGAGTTAAAGCTGTGTTCCCTAGGTGTTTGAGGTGTTTGTTTAAATGTCTTTGTTATGTTTTCTTGTATGTGATGTTATGTTAGATGTTTTGTTATGTTATTTAAATTTGTTGTGGTTATTTCTATTGTTGGGTCGTGGTTGAGTTTTATTTTCTTGAGAGCTTTGATGATTTTCCTGTTTTGAGGGTGTGTGGGTTTTTGACTCTGCTTTGAGAAGCGAGTTGCAAGAATGTTTGTTTGTTGTTTGGTGGATTGGGGGTTTTGTGTGCTTGGTTTTGATGGATTCATGAGTGTTTCTTTGCTGGTTGGTTGAGTTTTTCAGCATGTTTATTGTTTTCCACATTCTGGTGTTATTCGTGTGTTGGATGTTCTTGGTGAGGAAATTTGGAAGTTGTGTATTTGTTAAATTTGTCATTTGGGTGTTTATTGTGTTAATCTGTTTGTAGTGATGTGGGTATTATTTCCCTGAGTGAGTTGAGTTGTTTAATTAATTGTTCTATTTCAGGTGTTAGGGTTGGGTTGGATTTTTTAGTGTATCCTCTAGGAATGAATTGGTTAGCTGCTTTTTGGATTAGAGAAGTGAAATTTTGTATGTCTTTGTTGAGTGTTGAAGCGTTTGAAAAATTTAGGGGATGTATGTTGTTTTCTATATAGTTGGTGAATTTTGTCCAGTCGGCTTTTTTGTAGTTTGTGTATGTTTTCCTGAGTGAGTTGTTTGCATTGTTGACATTTTGGTATTTTATGATGATGGGGAGATGGTCGGAGTCTAGAATGGTTTGTATTGACCAAATGAGTTTAGTGTGTAGGTTTGGTGAAGATAGTGTTATTTCTGATGATGCGTATGTTTGGTTGGTTTGGGGTGAGCTTCTGGTGTTGCTATTTGTGTTGTTTAGGATGTTTAGGTTTTCGAGGTTGGATATGATGTGTGTTCCTATTTGATCTGCTCCCAGGGCCTTATACCATGTAGGGTAGTGTGCGTTGAAATCACTTGCGAGTGTATGATCGTGTATCACGTGAGTGAGAGGTTCTCTCATTGGTCGCTGTGCCTTATATCATATATTATATTATATTATATTTTATTATATTTTATTATATTATATTATACATTATATTATAGGTCTATAGGGGGTACAACTTAATTATTTTCGTCTTCGGGGTACGCGATCAAAAAAGTTTGGAGATCGCCGGTGTAGAGATAGTATGGTTTCGTTAACCTGTATTTCGATATATATATATATATAATATATATATATATATATATATATATATATATATTATATATATATAATATATAATAATATATATATATATATATTATATAAATATATAATTTTTATATATTAGGCCTATTAAAAGGGATAAAAGTATCGGGTTCGGGTATAGGCAAAAATTTCGGTATCGGTATCGGTATTGAAAAAATTGTGGGTACTGGTATCGGTATCGGACTAAAATTTTGGTATCTCGGTCACACTAATATAAATATATATATAATATAATATATTATAATAATTATATATATATTATATATATATATATATAATATATATATATATATATATATATATATAATATATATATATAATATATTATATATAATATATATATTTATTATATGTGTAAATATATATATTATACTATATATAATATATATATATATATATATATATATATATATCGTATCTACAATTTTCAGTTCAAACAAGTATCAAAAGGAGTTGAAATAGTTTTCCCATCAAAACAAGAAGTCCGAAGCGAGTGGGTCTGGGTCCTTAAAATGCAAGGAATTTCGCCAACTGAGTTAACGAAATGCAAAACCGAAATTCATAATATGTATATATATATATATATATTATATAATATATATATATATATATATAATATATATATATATATAAGTGATATATATAACTATATATATATATCATATATATATATAATATATATTAGTATTATTATATATTCATTATTTATATTATTATTATATTATTTTATATATATTATTATTATTATTATTATTATTATATTATTATATTATTATTATTATTATTATTATTATTATTTTATTATTATCGTCTTTGTTATTTATATTATGATTGGTATTATCAATATTATCTCTGTTATTATTAGTAATTATATTATTGATGTTATTAGTATTATTTATTTTTTATTTTTTATTTTATTTTTATTTTTCATTCTTTACTGTTTATTATAATTTATTTTTTAATTTGTAATTTTTAGTTTTCACTTATAAATTATAATTTAATATATTTCTAGACCTGATGATGACCCTTGTTGTGTCGATACGTCGTACTAAAATAAATGTTCAAATATGCATTTGTCATCCTTATATAACCTAACCTAATTATTATTATTATACATTAAAATATACTTAACTTGGATTAAATAGTTCAATCTCTAAAAAAGCAGAAATTTTAATGTTCTCTTTAACATATTGTGTATAACTTTGATTTAAGTTTTAATTAAATATAAAGAAGCTTTTTATTACCCACCTTATAAGAACGGTATAAAGATTAAGTAAAGTAAAGTCAAATCAAATCGAACTCCAACGCGAGAATGGAAGAGCAATCAACAAAACAATTGATTGAGAATTAGAAAAGCAACACATTAGTGAAAATGTTCGAATGAACTAGTCGGCTGTGGGGTCAGCATGAAGGGGTGATGCGAACAAATTTGTTTTTGGGTTGTTTGCATAGTTCTTTTAATTGGGAAGATATATGAAAGCGATTGCGATCAACCGAATGCATGGGTAAAAAAAAGAACGAGTGATTGCACCAACTAGAGTGTCAATATTTCGCGCGCTTTAAACAGTTGTTACGGTGGAAATGAGTTTGAGTGCAAACTAGAAGTTATGCAAGTCTAGTTCCTCTCTTAAAATTTTATTCATATTCGCTTTGGCTTGATACAACCTTAGCATTTGTAAGTAAAAAATAAGTAAGGTCGAATTTTATATTTTAACGGTTATTTTCAGCTTTGAAATTTGTGAGTTATAAGATTAATCCATTATAAAATTCATATTAACAATTAAACTTTTCAGTACTAGGTAATAAAAAATATATACACTCATCTGTAGTACTACTGTACTACTTGAAAGTGACAGTAACAGGTTCTTCTACCACCTAATGTAGAAGCATTCAAAACTGCTTACAGAATGTTAAAAGTATTTATTAACTTCTTAGTTAAACTATTTGCATCATGATAGGAGAGCTTTAGACTAGCTGTACAAGCTTCTTCAACCACCTATGGTAGAAGTAGTTTAAGCTACTTGAATATTGTGAAGTACTTTAGGATTCCTCGGTTTTTAAATACTTAATACTTCTTGACGTCTAAATTGGTAGTTTTTATCAAATATATTTATTAGTAAATTTAATCACAAAGCTTCAATATATATATATATATATATTATATATAATATATTATATATATATTATATATAAATATTATTAATATATAATAATATAATATACATATACATATAAACTAATATTAATATTATATACTATATTATATATATATTCAGCTTTCTTGGTAGATTCAGAGGTAAATGAGTAAAATGAGTTTCGGAACGCTGCTTAATTAAAGTTAATTTTTTTCCAACTGCCCAAGGATAAGAAAATAAAGGGCAATTGGAAATAAAGATAATATTTTTTTAAAAAAAAAAAAAAAAAAAAAAAAAAAAAAAAAAAAAAAAAAAAAAAAATTAAAAAAAAATTTAAAAAAAAAAAAAAAAAAAAAAAAAAAAAAAAAAAAAAATTACTAAAAAACTATACCAAATTATGACAGCAATAAGGATTATTAAGAATGCGATATGCGTGACACATCTACACACACAACACACACACACACCCACACACACCCACACACAACCTATATATTAATATTATATATATACATATAATATTATAATATATATATATTTATAGTTTGAATATATATATATATATATATATATATATATTATTATATTTATATATATATATTATATAATTATATATATTATATGTAATATAATTATTATTTTAACTAGTAATAATATCAATGTACTAATAATTATTTCTTAATAGAGAGAAGAAATGGTGTTGTGGTGTAGTGTGTTGTGTGTGTTGAGAGAGAGAGAGAGAGAGAGAGGAGAGAGAGAGAGAGAGAGAGAGAGAGAGAGAGAGAGAGAGAGAGAGAGAGAGAGAGAGAGAGAGAGATGTGGATGAAGTTTTCA
>JABUQX010044189.1:7500-20000 GCA_015478945.1 Trachelipus rathkii | reverse complement strand
ACAATGAGATTTTGCGAGACTCTCAGCATGGATTTAGGACAAATAAATCATGTCAGATGAATCTTTTGGGATTTATGAAGCATATTTGATGAGTGCTTCGTGCTTCGTGCTTCGTGCTTCTACAGAGGGGAGCCAGTTGAAATTGCATATCTGGAATTTAGCAAAGCTACTATAAGGTGCTCCATAAAAGGTTGATGTACAAGTTATCTCAGTGTTTTTTTGGAGGGATTGCACATAATTGGATGCAAAAGTGGTTGAAGGACAGGTTGCAGTGTTTAGTATTAATGGGCAATGAATCATCACGGGATGCCTGGAGGAGTGGGGTTACCCAGGTTTCTGTGATGGGGCCTCTTCTACTCTTAATATATATTAATGATTTGAATAGTGAAATTACATGTTTTGCTTCTATGTTTGCTGATGACACTAAAGGCGTTTTCGTTTTTGCACTTGTGCTTACGAAACGTAAGAAATGCTCGAGTTTGCGTTCATTTTTGTCAACTTGCGCAAAATTGTAAGAAATGCTTAACCAGACGAAGGAATTTCCTTAAATCTGTAAGGATGCTATTTCCCGTGCTTACGAAAAATGTAAACAAAAAAAATGGCAGCAGGAAGGAGCAGGAAATTATATATATATATAATACTTATATATATTATATATATATATATATATATTATAATATAATATCTTATATATATTATATATATATAATATATTATTTTTATTTTTATTTTATATTCTATATTTATATTTTTTTTTTTTTTTTTTTTTTTTTTTTTTTTTTTTTTTTACAGCAGTAAGGAAAGTCAATGCCTTTAAAAATAATAAGATAGTCCCAAATATTTATGTGGTCACATTTTTTTCTTGTTTGATATATTAGTGGTAATATAGTGGTAATGTTCTCACTACGTGGTAGACCCATATGAATTGATGAACGTTTCATTTAATAAAATCAGCTTTAAATCTAATTTCTTCCAAATCAATGAGCTATATCACAATAGTTGATCAATCATTTGTAATATAAACCATTTTTTTTATTTCTGCTTTTTCCAAATCGCCGGGCTCCATCACAACAGCTGATTAAATTTGTTTGTAAACAAAAGTAAACCTAGTAAGAAATCGGGGTCGTTTTTGAACAAAATTCGTGTTACAGCTGTGTTAGCGTTTTATACCAAGCGTAAGCACATATGACTAAAACGAAAACTGTCTAAGCTAGCCTATCCTGCTGAAAGTATTGTGGGATGCATGAAGGTTCAACTTGATTTAAATAAACTCCCTGGTTGGGCTGAAAAGTGCCAAATGAATTTTAATAATAAAACCTGTAATTTTCTTTACGTGTCAAGTTCTAACAAGAATTTCAATTACGGAACGTATGGGGAATGGATCGAGTCAGCGGATAAAGAAAAACATTTGGGTGAGCTAATCAGTGGTAATTTGAAAGGGTTCAGAGCAGTGTTTAGAAACCACTAATAGAGCTACCAGAATGCTAGAAACAATAAACGTAATGTTTATTGCAAAAGTAAAGAGATGATCAGTAAGCTTTAATGGTTATGTTAGACCATTGACCGAGTACTGTGTAGAGGTTTGGTCTCCTTATCTAATGGAAGACATTAATTTACCGGAGGCAGTGCAGAGCAGAACAACAAAAATAATTTTTGAATTTTAAAACAAGAGAAACAAGCATAGGTTAAAAGAACTAGGTATGTATTTTTTTGCATGTAGAAACGAGATTTCTTTGAGGGGATATGACTCATGTTTTCAAAATCTTCTCGTCAGTTGATCATGTGTCACGCAGATATGAGTAAGTTCTTTTTCATCAGACCACGAAATTAAAACTAGATAAATAAATAAAGCTGTTTTCTATTCGTTAATTAACTTTTAACTAAATATGTAGTTTCTAAAAATTTTGAACAAAAACTAGCGTTCTATTCGTCACTTTAGGCCGAAAATGAAAAATATAAATCCTAATTCTCAGAGGTTTGCAGAATGCATTTTAGAAATATATATATATATATATATATATATATATATATATATATATATATAATACTATATATATATATATATATATATATATATATATAATATATATATATATATATATATATATAGTATATTTAATATATATATAATATATATATATATATATATAATAATATATATATATATATATAATGAAATATTTCTGAAATGCATTTCTCGAAACTTTTCAGAATAAAGATTTTATATTTGCCTATTTTGGGGAAAACTTTATATTATCATTAGAATAATAATAAATTGCTATCATATATCATAAAATAATAAAACAAAAGTAAAATGTCATTATTCATATGGAAATATAATGTTTCTTCGTCTTCCTTAAGAAAATACAATTCTCGTGAAAACACACACACACACTTTCATACTGAAAATATATATATATATATATATATATATATATATAATATATATATATATATATATATATATAGTATTATTATAATATATATAATATATATATATATATATATTATATATATATATATATATTGATGTTAAAAACTGCAATAGACCGCAGCTCAATATGTAATGATAAAATAACTCCTCGAGTGATTCTTCTAACTTACCAGGATTAGATCCCGGAATCTCACAGACGGAATAGCAAGTGTGTTGACCACTTGACCGAGATGAGCTAAAAAGAATACGGAACGTATGGGATTGGATCGAGTCAGCGGATAAAGAAAACATTATAATATATATATATAATCATATAATATATATAATACTTATATATATATATATTATATTATATTATATATTATATATAGTATATATAATATATATATTATTATATATATATATATATATATATATATATAAATATATTGAATGTCAAAACGAAGAAATAATAGTTGTTTTGAGAATGAACTTGAGAAAACTATGAAAAGACTATGTTCCGATGACGTGAACATTGCACGCGTGAGGTGTGGAGTTCATACTTTACTGTTATCAGTGCGCGATTTTCTCCGCAATACTCATACAGCAAACCTTATAAGCAAGGTGAGACAAATAGTAAAAGCAGCACGTACCCCAAAATTAATGGAAGTTTTAAAGCGTCAAGCTGGAAAAGTGGGAATCCGAGACAAGAGACTAGATGGTGAAGTACGTTTCTTATGCTCGAAAGGCTTCTGCACCTAAAAGACTATATATTAGTATGATGACTGCCGGTACTCCTGAACTTTCTCTCTCCGATAGTCAGTGGGAACAAATCGAAACCCTCGAAGAATTATTGAAACACCCATACTTTACAACAAAAAGTGTTCAATCAGAAGATTTGACTGCAGGAAAATTTTTATAGAGAAGGAATTTTAACAAATTACATAAAAAATTTCAAGAAAAGAAGGAAAAGAATGTTAACTGAAAACAAAATATTTTTGTCGGCCATCTTTGTTGATCCACAGCTCAGAATCTTCCTTAGAACTGAAGATCTGATTTTAAAAGTTAGGAATGCTCTTTGTGAACTAGGACTTAAAATGAATAACACTATTGAACAGAAATCTGGGTCGGAGTCAGATTGTTCAGCAGTTTCAGGAATCCTCCCTTGTGGTATCTTGTCAGATGAGGTCGAAGGAGTAAAATTTGACCAACAATGGGACCAATTGGAGCATGCAGAAAAACCATTAAAAAAAGACAATCTACCAGTAAAAGACCTTCAACCTAAAAATCCTCTAGAAAAATACAAAACAGAATTCCATAAGGCATTAGATGAAATAATAAATATCTACCGGAAATCAAAGATAACAGTTAAAGAGGCAATCCCTAGCTATCCTACAATTTTCCAAGATGCGGCTTACACAATTGCAGCTTTTCCTCCTAGTCAATTAAATGTTGAGAGCTTATTTTCTGCTTTAAGAATAATAAAATCGGATCTAAGGACATTATTAAAGGAGGATTTGATTGAAGAAGTTTTATTTTTAAGAAACAGCTGTTTTGAATGAATTTATATTACATATGCTCAGTCAGTTCCAAGAGAAATTATTTTAAAATTTAGGAAGAAAATGAATTATAATTTTTTTTTTTTTAATAAAAATCGGCTTTGAATAAAATAATATTACGTATGTTCAGGCAGCTCATAGTTCAAAGTGGAATTATTTTAAACTTTAGGATGAAACTGAAATATAATTTTTGTTTTTAAAAAAATAAATAAAAAAAAACAAAAAAGAAAATAACTTTTTAGTAAGATTCTATTACGTAAATGAACAGGTAGTTCATCGTTCAAAGAGGAATCATTCTAAAATTTAGGACGAAAGTGAATTATTTTTTTCTGTATTTCTTAAAAATCTTATTTTCTATAAAATATTTTCAAAGTTTTTAATTCTAAGTTAATAAAGATGTCATTAAAAAACGTTCAATTTCATCCTACCATAAAAATTTTGTAACAGAGAATTAGTGATTTCATGTGTAAATGGAGAAGGAATTATAATTAGGAGCCGGAGCCGGAGCCGGAGCCGGAGCCGGAGCCGGAGCCGGAGCCGGGTTATTTTAAAATGCTGGAGCCGGAGCCGGGTAATTTTAAAATGCTGGAGCCGGAGCCGGGTAATTTTAAAATGCTGGAGCCAGAGTCGGAGCCTAGTAATTTTAAAATGCTGGATACGGAGTTGGAGCCAGAAAAAAACTTTACCGGCTCCTCAGCCCTGCAGAGCCCTTTCCGAGAATTTGGCAAAAAATTACAAATTGCAATTAGATTAGGAAAAGAAGTGTGTTCATCACAGAACAGCGAGAAACATCCCCTTTTTATCAAACTCCTGTGATGGTTTAATAACATGACCACTGAGAAGTGCACATTGTTTTGGTTATTCAACCAATATTTCATCCAGTTCAAACCACCTACTTATATATATATATACCATATTTTTATAAATTTTTCATCAGCCTTGCTTGTGATACTTTATTAGATACTTTTGATGAAACCTAAATAAAGATATAAGAATATCAACTAGCTCTCTTTCGTCAACACAGTTAATAGTAATATACCTAATAAATTCTAAATTGCACTCATGATAAGATCAACCCTACATAGAATCATTATATATATATATATATATATATATATATATATATATATATATATATATATATATATATATATATATATATATATATATAATATATATATATATATATATATATATATATATATATATATATTAGAGTGGTCGCAAAACATAGGGGGAAGATTTTTTTTTCCCTAGTATCTTCGACGGGTACCCCTAAGAAGTTGCCAATTGGTGTAAAAATGAGATTATCAAAGTTTTAGCTCGATCGGATAACGTTAAGACCTGCCTGCCTCAGCAGTCCTAAAGATATTAAAAAGTGGCTATTTTTCTCCAAAAATGGGGTGTTTTCCGCTATAAAATTAGAACGGTTTATCCTAGGAGCGTCTTTTTTTTTTAGTTTTGTAGAGAATGTTTCTGGTTTCAAATTTCACTCCCACAACTTTTGACAAACGTAAATGTCGGAAGGTATTTCGCTTTTTCGAGGACTGGTGTTGTTTCGAATCTGCAAAAGCGTATTTTTCCATAAAAATGTAAAAATTCGCTCAAGTAGATAAATTGTTGTTTTGAATGTTTTTCTACTTTTTTTTTGTTATTTATCATCAAAAAGAGTTCAAGTAAGATACTTTTTAAAAAATTGATTTTAAACTAGGTAGGTGAAAGGAAGGAGAGGGATAGAGGGGGAGAGAAGAAAGAAAATATAGACATACGAACCATTAATTTATTATAATTAATCAGACAATATTGAATTTAAAACGGTGAACTTAATCATTACTAATTAATCTTCAGAAATATCAAGTAGTAACATCAGTATAGGTTCTATGTCTAAATTAAATATTAATTATAAATTAATTATAATATACAAATTAATAATAATAGGTAGGTAGGTCGAATTGCTAGGTAGATTTGTCAGATTGAGTAACTAGAATCTAGTAGTGGGTAGAGATTTTGAGAGGATAGATTTCAATGTATCTGGGAATAATTTTCGACATTCAGAACATAAAAAACATGCAAAACATACTACTTCTCCTCTTCATCACTTGTTATGCTCGGATTGTATAGACTTCCATTAATTTAACACCCCTTTCGACTGTGTCGTTTACAACACCCTTAAGCGTTTGACAATTCCCTGTCCTTTCAAGAAATCTAGGTCTTCATTCCACACATCCGGATCGGAATGTAAGAAATGAGTTGAAATGTTGAACCCTTTTAGGAATGTTAGTGGTGTAATAAAGTAATCGACTTCTTTGTCCAAAAAAATGAGCTTCTCTCAAAGCGATTTTGGCTTTTACTATCCTATCGTCTTGCATGTTTTCTTCCTCTAGCTCAATAAGCTTACATAGCTCATCATCATCATCATCATCATCATCATCATCATCATCATCATCATCATCATCATCATCATCATCATCATCATCATTATCATCACTGTTTTGCTCAAAAGACTAGTTTTGCAGCCATGTTTATTTTGATTTGTTTGTTTAAAGTTTTGTCAAAAAAAGCGAAAGTAATTTGCTCTGGGTTCAAATACCAAAAATGATTTATGTTTAGACAATGCCACCTTTGAAATGTCTCCATCAATTTTTTTCATAATTAATTAATATGTAAATCTTGGTTGGGAGCCAATGTAGCTTTATGACGATTAAGCCAAACTTTGACATAAACATTAATTACGAATAAACAAATACTTCTCATGACATCTATCTCGGAGTCACTTAAAGGAAATTGATACCTGAAAACAAAATTTTTAAGGGAGTAAATAGGTTTTGATACCCACCTGGCGTGATGCATGGTACCTGGCGCTCTGAAAGAATTGTTTTCTGGAGCAACATGACCTAAAAATATCAAACACAACTGTAAAAATTCTTTGTAATCATCTCTGGGCTGATGCCGTGTTTTTTTTAAATTGCGCTGAGAGAAAACTAGAAATCTGTTTTAGATCATTTACATTTATTTTAAATTTGACCTGTTCATCATCAAGACCAATATTATATTTGTTTAGGTCAATTTTGTGTGAAATCTTAAAAAATGTCACGCTGAGGGCCAGTAGTTGAACCCATTTTGCAATCAAAAACTGTCTTCAGTATTGTGGCGACATGCCAGGTATAAAAGATCTTTTTCAAATAATTGTTCCAATAAAACGCAGGTTCCTCTCAAACTGTAGCAGATTTGACTAGGTCTAGGCTAGGCTACGATCTGGTTAGGTTTTCGTGGGCTGTCTGGCTGGGAAATGAAGGAGCAAACAAAAAAATAATACCCACACTAGTCTAAGTTTATTAAATGAAATAAATAAATTAATACAATAAAGAAAAGAATAAAACACAATGCAAACAGAAGACAACAAAATAAAGTGCAGCTGAAGCATAAACCGACTGGCATATAAGAAATAAGCAAAATAAACACAAAACAGCAATATAAACACACACAAAAAAAAATCCGAAATTACAAGCAATTATAAAAAAATATATATATATATATATATATATATATATATATATATATATATATATATATATATATATATATATATATATATAACATAAATCTTTAAATATATATATATATATATATATATATATATATATATATATATATATACCACTCAAAAGTCTTCAGCAAATTAATGAATAAGAAATGATAAATATATAATAAATTCAAAGAAATAAAATAAAAATATACAGATAAATTAAACAAATATAACCAATACAAAGAAAACAATTATATCCAATACAAATAAATAAAACAAATATTATCAATACAAATAAACAAAAAAAAAACAATTATATTCAATACACAGAAAAAAGACACATATATAATCAAGACATAGGAACAATTATGCTGAATTTTATTATTAGCAACCAATAATATCTCTACAACCTTTAAATATACCAAATAATACCAAATTATATATAATCCTACAATATATATAATCCACAATTCTACTGGAATACTACACTCCGACCTCTTTAATTATTTCAGGTGCACCTGTTACTATTTTCCCAGATATACCCGGGTATATATAATAACTTCAGGATGGTCTTCAATTCCGATCTTGATTTAGAACCAAACCAAAAAAAAAAAAAAAAAAAAAAAAAAAAAAAAAAAAAAAAAAAAAAAAAAAAAACTGAAAATGAAAATAACTTAACAACCCTCAAGTAAGCGATTAAATAAAATACATACATACATACATACATACATACATACATACATTCTTACGAAGAGTAGGTTGTGGGCACTGGTGTATGTTGTAGATTGTAGGAACGTTGCTAAAAAATGATTTTAAAAATCTGAAATGTGGCTGTAAAATATCTATAAATAGGTATTAGTCATATATCAAATTTTTTCGTATAAACCTCGCATACTAAGCTACATACAGCTTACTGGTAACTTGGGGACGTTGTGTATGTTCGTGTTGTATTAGACGTAGGTCGCAAGTACCATGTATGTGGGCAATTCGGGTAGTTTAAAGGTCAGAGTATAAAATCATACCAAATATCACGTAGGCAAAATATGAAAAATTTCGTTACACTATATATATATATATATATATATATATATATATATATATATATATATATATATATATATATATATATATATATATATATATATATATATATATATATATATATATATATATATATATATATATATATATATATATATATTAAAGGAATGGGTTATCTTAATATTTTATTATTTTTTTTTTTCTATATATTTAGGAAATAATATTTATTTATTAATTTTCAGTAATAAAACATGGTTTTTGAAAATACCAAATATAAAATAATAGGCCTCCAAATTTCCTATTTATAACATTTGTCTATGAAAGAAATTATAAATTATAGAGACACCAGCCAAGTCGATTCCACCAATTTTCATGAATCTGAAAGAAAGAAAACTTAAAAATCGTTTAAAAATGAGCCTTAATAAAATATAGACTCCAAATTTCATTTTTAAAGCTTATTTGATGAAAGATTCCTCTTTTTTTATAGTCTTATATAGATATAATACTGAAGCTAAATTTTATTATATTTCCAGGGGATACGTGGGTGGTGGAGCCTCCATAGGCAAATGTTCGTGTGCCATGCATATATTTACCACTAGAAATAAATGATATTTACAAAGGCTCTAGCAAATAAATTTTAAAAAAACTTTAGAACATTTAGAAATAAAAAGACAGTAAGAAGCTACATGGGCTTATCGAGACTGTCCCAGTCAAGTCAACAGAATTAATCACCAAACAACACGTTTATGCAAATCCACAAAGCACCCTAGAGCTTATAAAGTCTACAACTAAAAGAAGAAAAAAACTATATCTAAAGTACATGCTACAGCAGACTACAAGCTTAAACTTTAAAGTAACATTCAATTTAACCTTAATAACTACTCTAACTAAAAACCCACCCCAATTTGGCTGTCCAAATATACTATATGATGCCCAAACCATCCGTATACTATCCAATTCTTTTTTAAATGATGCAATCGGGTTGGCGCATAACAGCCTCCCTGTGGCAAACCATTTCCAAAAATTTAACAACCTTATTACTAATAAGATGCTTTCTTATATCAAGATGTCATGCTTTCTTCTCAATTTTCTTATTATGCCCCTAGTCTCCCGTCAGGCTCTACTATGAAGAAATTTATTGGTCTCCGTATTTTCCAATAGATGTAAATATTTTTTTGTATACTTGATTACTTGTACTATGTCCCCGAAATCGCCTTTCTACAGAGAACATTCCCTAACTCCTTCAGCCTCTCCCCATGGCTCTTTACCTCAACCCAGAAATAATCATGTTTAAATTCTATGTTACCTCTCTAGCATATTTAAGTCTTTCTTTAAAATAAGGGGCCCAAACTTGTTTGCACAATGCTCTAATATGGCCTAACATAGCTATTATACAGTTTACTTATTACTTCCCTTGCTCTTGTAAACAACATTGCGATTTATTATGCCCAGTATCTTATCAGCTTCATTCCAACACTGATTAGCTATTTTCAAATTATTGTTTATAATCACACCTAAATCTTTTTCTTGGTCCACAGACTCTAGCCAATCCCCATTCATATTGTAATTATATTTTATATTTGAGTAACCTAGGTGAAGAACCTTAAATTTTTACTTTTAAATTCATTTGCCATATCTGCCCACCCAAGAAGCATATCAAGATCATTTTGAATCTTTATACATCCTTCACTATTCCTAAATTGAGGTGGCCACTTTGGTATAATCTGCAAACTTAGATACCTTGCATTTTACGTCCCTGGTCTAAATCATTTTCCATATATGAGGATGAGACAATGGTGACCCCAGCACTTCAGATCACAACAGGACACCTCTTGATGACTTATTAAGGCTTTAGTTTGTACACACTGTCTTCTATTTCACAACCACTCTTTAATCCAACCATATTTTGACTCCACCTACACCCCACATTGCCAATAACTTCTTCTGCCAAATTACATAACAGGGAACCATATCAAAAGCTTTGTTAAAGTCTAAATTTATAATATCAACTGGATCTCCTCAGTCATTGCAGTCAGTAATGTACTCTACAATAATAACCAATTCTTAAAAGACTATATATATATATATATATATATATATATATATATATATATATATATATATATATATATATATATATATATATATTTTTTTTTATATATATATATATATTTATATATAAAAAAACTATATTTTTAAAAATATGATGAATGTTTATTTATATATATATATATATATATATATATATATATATATATATATATATATATATATATATCAGGGCTGCGGAGTCGTAAAATAAATTTTTCGACTCCGACTCCGACTCCTTAAATTCAAATTTGGATTTTCGACTCCGACTCCGACTCCGACTCCACTTAAACAAAAATTTTTGACTCCGACTCCGACTCCGACTCCGACTCCAGCAGTCAAATTCAAAATTTCGACTCTGACTCAGATTAGTGCTTACAGAGTTACAGTAAAACATTTTTGTTTCAACAATTTTTCTTTTGCTTGCGGGCAAACACGTATCACTTTCCAATGAATCTAATCTCCAAATGCTATACGGTAAAAGGCACATAAAGACGTAAAAAGATGCAGGCGCAACACATGACAAACAAATATATTTCAGTTTCGGAAACAAATGTAAAACGTAATTATAATGCAAATTATTTTTATTTTTATTATAAAACAGCCATTATAAAATTAACAGTTTAATACTTTCAGTTTCAATAATAATAATAATAATAATAATAATAATAATAATAATAATAATAATAATAATAATAATAATAATAATAATAATAATAATAATAATAATAATAATAATAATAGCATTAACAGAATCGCTTATGAAATAAAAAACAAAAGAATTTCTGACAAAATTAAAAGAGCTGGATTTTATAATTTAGGATATATATATATATATATATATATATATATATATATATATATATATATATATATATATATATATATATATATATATATATATATATATATATATATATATATATATATATATATATTTTTTTCTTTCTATATATATATATATAAAAATATATTTTTTTTTATTTTATATATATATATATATATATATATATATATATATATATATATATATATATATATATATATATATATATAAATATATCTAATATATATATATATATATATATATATATATATATATATATATATATATATAATCTCTAACAACTCCCTGGAAGGGCTTTCGCCCTGTCAGTTGGTCCAGCATCTTCTTCTGGCCCGAAACTCTTAATCCTAGAGCACTCTAGAAGATAATTTCTCGGAGCAATGATTTCGGACGCCAGTCCTCGAGTTAAACACTATCAGGTAGGGTTTTCGCCTTTTCAGTAGAACTAACATCTTCTTCCATGAGGCCTCAAAACTCGTTCTCCTAGAGCTCTCCAGAAGATCCTGCTTCTTGGCCATAAGATTCCAACGCTGGTCTAGGAGTAATAAAAGCAAAAGGAAAGGACCGGGTTGCTAGCCCTGTCGCCCTATGACCATGCGAAGAAAATCTTCATAATCCCTGACTGCGCCGTAATATCCATCCATTATCGAGCATAAATCACCTAGAAGTAGCTCCAATAATTTGTCAGTTGGTCCAGCGTCTTCTCCTTCTGGCCCGAAACTCACAACCCTAGAATACTCCAGAAAGTCATTTATATATATATATATATATATATATATATATATATATATATATATATATATATATATATATATATATATATATATATATATATATATATATATTTAAAAACACATTATAACTGCTATATATATATATATATATATATATATATATATATATATATATATATGTATTTCTTAAAAAATACACAAAAACTCAGAAAATTCACCTTTGAGACCTGTAATATCTATGTGTGGAACGGTTACACACGAAATTGCCCAATATCTGAACAGCATTATCCGA
>JABUQX010044189.1:0-2500 GCA_015478945.1 Trachelipus rathkii | reverse complement strand
GGTTGTGAAATTCCTGTAGTAAATAAGAAAATAGAAATCTTTCCACTGATTTCACCCAAAATCTTAATTCTCTAGGCTCTTTTTAATAAGAAGTAAAAAGTTACATCACGGTTTGGATTACATATCACTAGAATGGAAGTTTCATATACAATACCGTTATAATGCGAAAGCAAATTCATCAACACGCCGCTGTTGAAAACCTAAAGTTAGTTTTTTTTAATAGAATAGGAGCCATAACCGATATAGAAATTAGGTAGGTTCAGCGGAAACTATCTTACAGAATCAGAAGAGTTGTAGCCGTGCATTGTAAAGTAAAAGTCGAAACCGTAAATTTTATAAGCCTTCGTCATCAGCAATAAATTTTTAAAACAGAGAAGAAAGCTTTTATTTCTTTCTCCATTCTCTGCAAAATGAGAGGACCAACAGATGCAAAAGTCCGGGATTCAGATTTTCAACTTTTTCAAAAATGAATACCACCATAATATACACGAACGTTTACGCAAATGCTATGATTTAATAATTAATTTTACATTCCTACATTGTTTAGACAAATTTACAATTATACATTTAACTGATGTGGATTTTTTTTTTTTAATAAAAAAAATTAATACAAATATTCAATATTTACTGAAGTAAAAATATATTAACAGCTTTTCTGGTGCAACCAATTTGGAGCCCCGAGTTTAATTTATATGAATGGAAAGTTATCTGGATTAAAATTTAATAAAATCGAAGTAAATATTTGAGAGCGAGTATGGAAGAGAATTGGTAAGAAATAAACAGGCAAGCAATCTGCTTAACAATTGAAACTCAAACTTCATTTTACTTTTCTAACAGAAATTAGATCCAAATTTACAAAATACAGTAGGGAACAATCCAAAACTTACTCACTCTCCTCCTTGTAGCTAAATTATATTTAAAGAAAAAGTTAGACCCTACCCCTTTCCAGTTTTAACACATATCGAAATGGCAAACAAATATATTATATATAAAAGTGGACACGATAAAATCCCCAGTAAGATAACAGAGAAACTTCTTCTTAAGAGGTGGTTTTTAAAAGCAAAAAGTGAAAAAATCTACCACTATTAATAACTTCAAAGTTCAAACACATTTCATTTTAAACCTATGAAGAAAACATTTGAATGTATTAAAGGGCTAAATAAAAAATATATAAAAAAATCTTTTTCAAGAGGTTAAAAAACTTTCATAATGCACTGAAATTTTATTTTTTTTAAAAAATGAACTTTGCTCACAAATTTTATTTATATATATATATATATATATATATATATATATATATATATATATATATATATATATATATATATATATATATATATATATATATATATATATATATATATATATATATATATATATATATATATATATATATATATATATATATATATATATATATATATATATATATATATATATAAACAAACTACCTTTTAACGTGCTTTATCCCCTATACAGGAAATCGAACTTTAAGGCCGGCTATCTCAAACCAGCGCCACCAACGTGTTCGCAGTCGAGTTTTAATATATATATATATATATATATATATATATATATATATATATATATATATATATATATATATATAATTTTATTTATTTACTTTCTCACATAATACTTATTGAAAAATAACGCTTTCACGTCTTTCCAACTTCGGTTTTTCAGTTGGTACTACTGTGAAATGAATTTCAAGCATTCAGACTGTTTAGGTGATATTTTGTTTCTAATATTTTTCTCAAAAAATGCAAATGCTAAAGTCTTTGTTTCAGTTGGCCATACTTGTCGTGGTCTAATGTTCAAGCATTTTCTTTTTACATAAGAAGCATGCGAATCTAATTCTTCGTCGCTATTACTTGTTGCTGTCGCGTCACTGTATTCAGGAACATCCTCCTTTAGCAAAGGTCTCTTGCTACGAGTGATAGTCCTTCCTAAACCTACTTTATTACAACACTCAACAACTTCTTCCTTCTTTAGCAACATCTCCCTACTTGTGGTCTTTGTTACTGCTGCATAACTGCATTCAGAAGCATCTTCCTTCTTTAGCAACTTCTCTCCACTCATTATACTTGTTTCTGGTACGTTTCTGCATTTAGCATCTTTTTCTTTTTTAATCAAACATCCATTATTACTAGATTTCTCATCTTTCTCATAACTAGAATTAGTAGAGTTTGAAAGCAAATCAGAAAGTGCGATCTCCTCATTTATTGTATCCAAATTTTTCCCAGCTACTCTATGAGCGTACCCTTCATCAATAGCGATTAATAGTTCGTTGATTTTTGTCAATTCAATGGTCAAATCCTGCAGACGGTAGTAATTTCTATGTATGTTTATGTCGTGTCCTAAATGTGAGGCCAACCAGTCCAATTCATTTTCTTTGAGGTTCATAATTTGGGAAACTGTTGACACTACATACTTTAAAACACCAATATTATGGTAAAAATTACCTTCCAGTCTTAAATTTCTTAAAGATCTATCCCTT